>JAHLWY010001659.1:0-16997 GCA_020002185.1 Paraescarpia echinospica
AGAAAGAACAGAACAAGTGTTACATTACTCTACCAGACCCTCACCCCTATACAATAAGACTGGAGGAGATGGAGACAGGGGCTGTAGACAGGAAACACTGGAGAAAGAATAGAACAATTGTCACATTACTGTACCAGACCCTCACCCCTATGCAACAAGACGGGAGGAGATGGAGACAGGGGCTGTGGACAGGAAACACTGGAGAAAGAACAGAACAATTGTCACATTACTGTACCAGACCCTCACCCCTATGCAATAAGACGGGAGGAGATGGAGACAGGGGCTGTGGACAGGAAACACTGGAGAAAGAACAGAACAATTGTCACATTACTGTACCAGACCCTCATCCCTATACGATAAGACTGGAGGAGATGGAGACAGGGGCCGCGGATAGTAAACACTGGAGAAAGAGCAGAATAATTGTCACATTACTGTACCAGACCCTCACCCCTATACCATAAGACTGAAGGTGATGGAGACAGGGGCTGTGGACAGGAAACACTGGAGAAAGAACAGAACAAGAGATACATTACTGTACCAGACCCTCACCCCTATACAATAAGACTGGAGGAGATGGAGACAGGGGCTGTGGACAGGAAATACTGGAGAAAGAACAGAACAATTGTCACATTACTGTACCAGACCCTCACCCCTATGCAATAAGACGGGAGGAGATGGAGACAGGGGCTGTGGACAGGAAACACTGTAGAAAGAATAGAACAATTGTCACATTACTGTACCAGACCCTCACCCCTATGCAATAAGACGGGAGGAGATGGAGACAGGGGCTGTGGACAAGAAACAATGGAGAAAGAATAGAACAATTGTCCCATTACTGTACTAGACCCTCACCCCTGTACAATAAGACTGGAGGAGATGGAGACAGGGGCTGTAGACAGGAAACACTGGAGAAAGAACAGAGCAAGTGTTACATTAATGTACCAGACCCTCACCCCCATACAACAAGACTGGAGGAGATGGAGACAGGGGCTGTAGATAGGAAACACTGGTGAAAGAACAGAACAAGTGTTACATTAATGTACCAGACCCTCACCCTTATACAATAAGACTGGAGGAGATGGAGACAGGGGCTGTGGACAGGAGACACTGGAGAAAGAACAGAACAAGTGTTACATTACTGTACCAGACCCTCACCCCTATACAATAAGACTGGAGGAGATGGAGACCGGGGCTGTGGACAGGAAACACTGGAGAAAGAACAGAACAAGTGCTACAATACTGTACCAGACCCTCACCCCTATACAATAAGACTGGAGGAGATGGAGACAGGGGCTGTAGACAGGAAACACTGGAGAAAGAATAGAACAATTGTCACATTACTGTACCAGACCCTCTCCCCTATGCAATAAGACGGGAGGAGATGGAGACAGGGGCTGTGGACAGGAAACACTGGAGAAAGAATAGAACAATTGTCACATTACTGTACCAGACCCTCACCCCTATGCAATAAGACGGGAGGAGATGGAGACAGGGGCTGTGGATAGGAAACACTGGTGAAAGAACAGAACAAGTGTTACATTACTGTACCAGACCCTCACCCCTATACAATAAGACTGGAGGAGATGGAGACAGGGGCTGTGGACAGGAGACACTGGAGAAAGAAAAGAACAATTGTCACATTACTGTACCAGACCCTCACCCCTATACCATAAGACTGAAGGTGATGGAGACAGGGGCTGT
This sequence comes from Paraescarpia echinospica, assembly GCA_020002185.1. Classification (NCBI taxonomy): domain Eukaryota; kingdom Metazoa; phylum Annelida; class Polychaeta; order Sabellida; family Siboglinidae; genus Paraescarpia; species Paraescarpia echinospica. The sequence continues at coordinate 1,702 of JAHLWY010001659.1, forward strand.
GGACAGGAAACACTGGAGAAAGAATAGAACAATTGTCACATTACTGTACCAGACCATCACCCCTATACAATAAGAATGGAGGAGATGGAGGCAGGGACTGTGGACAGGAAACACTGGAGAAAGAACAGAACAATTGTCACATTACTGTACCAGACCCTCACCCCTATGCAACAAGACGGGAGGAGATGGAGACAGGGGTTGTGGACAGGAAACACTGGAGAAAGAATAGAACAATTGTCACATTACTGTACCAGACCCTCACCCCTATGCAATAAGACGGGAGGAGATGGAGACAGGGGCTGTGGACAGGAAACAATGGAGAAAGAACAGATCAGTTGTCACATTACTGTACCAGACCCTCACCCTTATACAATAAGACTGGAGGAGATGGAGACAGGGGCTGTAGACAGGAAACACTGGAGAAAGAACAGAACAAGTGTTACATTACTGTACCAGACCCTCACCCCTATACAATAAGACTGGAGGAGATGGAGACAGGGGATGTGGACAGGAAACACTGGAGAAAGAACAGAACAAGTGCTACAATACTGTACCAGACCCTCACCCCTATACAATAAGACTGGAGGAGATGGAGACAGGGGCTGTGGACAGGAAACACTGGAGAAAGAACAGAACAATTGTCACATTACTGTACCAGACCCTCACCCCTATACAATAAGACTGGAGGAGATGGAGACAGGGGCCGTGGACAGGAAACAGTGGAGAAAGAAAAGAACAATTGTCACATTACTCTACCAGACCCTCACCCCTATACCATAAGACTGAAGGTGATGGAGACAGGGACTGTGGACAGGAAACACTGGAGAAAGAACAGAACAAGTGCTACAATACTGTACCAGACCCTCACCCCTATACAATAAGACTGGTGGAGATGGAGACAGGGGCTGTGGACAGGAAACACTGGAGAAAGAACAGAACAAGTGTCACATTACTCTACCAGACCCTCACCCCTATACAATAAGACTGGAGGAGATGGAGACAGGGGCTGTAGACAGGAAACACTGGAGAAAGAATAGAACAATTGTCACATTACTGTACCAGACCCTCACCCCTATGCAATAAGACGGGAGGAGATGGAGACAGGGGCTGTGGACAGGAAACACTGGAGAAAGAATAGAACAATTGTCACATTACTGTACCAGACCCTCACCCCTATACAATAAGACTGGAGGAGATGGAGACAGGGGCTGTGGACAGGAAACATTGGAGAAAGAACGGAACAAGTGTTACATTACTGTACCTGACCCTCACTCCTATACAATAAGACTGGAGGAGAAGATGGAGACAGGGGCTGTGGACAGGAAACACTGGAGAAAGAACAGAACAAGTGTTACATTACTGTACCAGACCTTCACCCCTATACAATAAGACTGGAGGAGATGGAGACAGGGGCTGTGGACAGGAAACACTGAAGAAAGAACAGAACAATTGTCCCATTACTGTACCAGACCCTCACCCCTATGCAATAAGACGGGAGGAGACGGAGACAGGGGCTGTGGATAGGAAACACTGGAGAAAGAACAGAACAGTTGTCACATTACTGTACCAGACCCTCACCCTTATACAATAAGACTGGAGGAGATGGAGACAGGGGCTGTAGACAGGAAACACTAGAGAAAGAACAGAACAAGTGTTACATTACTATACCAGACCCTCACCCCTATACAATAAGACTGGAGGAGATGGAGACAGGGGCCGTGGACAGGAAACACTGGAGAAAGAAAAGAACAATTGTCACATTACTGTACCAGACCCTCACCCCTATACCATAAGACTGAAGGTGATGGAGACAGGGGCTGTGGAGAGGAAATACTGGAGAAAGAACAGAACAATTGTCACATTACTGTACCAGACCCTCACCCCTATACAATAAGACTGGAGGCAATGGAGACAAGGGTTGTAGACACGAAACACTGGAGAAAGAACAGAACAATTGTCACATTACTGTACCAGACCCTCACCCCTATACAATAAGACTGGAGGAGATGGAGACAGGCGCCATGGACAGGAAACAATGGAGAAAGAACAGATCAGTTGTCACATTACTGTACCAGACCCTCACCCTTATACAATAAGACTGGAGGAGATGGAGACAGGGGCTGTAGACAGGAAACACTAGAGAAAGAACAGAACAAGTGTTACATTACTGTACCAGACCCTCACCCCTATACAATAAGACTGGAGGAGATGGAGACAGGGGCCGTGGACAGGAAACACTGGAGAAAGAAAAGAACAATTGTCACATTACTCTACCAGACCCTCACCCCTATACCATAAGACTGAAGGTGATGGAGACAGGGACTGTGGACAGGAAACACTGGAGAAAGAACAGAACAAGTGCTACAATACTGTACCAGACCCTCACCCCTATACAATAAGACTGGAAGAGATGGAGACAGGGGCTGTAGACAGGAAACACTGGAGAAAGAATAGAACAATTGTCACATTACTGTACCAGACCCTCACCCCTATGCAATAAGACGGGAGGAGATGGAGACAGGGGCTGTGGACAGGAAACACTGGAGAAAGAACAGAACAATTGTCACATTACTGTACCAGACCCTCACCCCTATGCAATAAGACGGGAGGAGATGGAGACAGGGGCTGTGGACAGGAAACACTGTAGAAAGAATAGAACAATTGTCACATTACTGTACCAGACCCTCACCCCTATGCAATAAGACGGGAGGAGATGGAGACAGGGGCTGTGGACAGGAAACACTGGAGAAAGAACAGAACAATTGTCACATTACTGTACCAGACCCTCACCCCTATGCAATAAGACGGGAGGAGATGGAGACAGGGGCTGTGGACAGGAAACACTGGAGAAAGAACAGAACAATTGCCCCATTAATGTACCAGACCCTCACCCCTGTGCAATAGGATGGGAGGAGATGGAGACAGGGGCTGTGGACAGGAAACACTGAAGAAAGAACAGAACAATTGTCCCATTACTGTACCAGACCCTCACCCCTATGCAATAAGACAGGAGGAGATGGAGACAGGGGCTGTGGACAGGAAACACTGGAGAAAGAACAGAACAATTGTCCCATTACTATACCAGACCCTCACCCCTGTACAATAAGACTGGAGGAGATGGAGACAAGGGTTGTAGACAGGAAACACTGGAGAAAGAATAGAACAATTGTCACATTACTGTACCAGACCCTCACCCCTATGCAATAAGACGGGAGGAGATGGAGACAGGGGCTGTGGACAGGAAACACTGTAGAAAGAATAGAACAATTGTCACATTACTGTATCAGACCCTCACCCCTATGCAATAAGACGGGAGGAGATGGAGACAGGGGCTGTGGACAAGAAACAATGGAGAAAGAATAGAACAATTGTCCCATTACTGTACTAGACCCTCACCCCTGTACAATAAGACTGGAGGAGATGGAGACAGGGGCTGTAGACAGGAAACACTGGAGAAAGAACAGAGCAAGTGTTACATTAATGTACCAGACCCTCACCCCTATACAACAAGACTGGAGGAGATGGAGACAGGGGCTGTAGATAGGAAACACTGGTGAAAGAACAGAACAAGTGTTACATTAATGTACCAGACCCTCACCCCTATACAATAAGACTGGAGGAGATGGAGACAGGGGCTGTGGACAGGAGACACTGGAGAAAGAACAGAACAAGTGTTACATTACTGTACCAGACCCTCACCCCTATACAATAAGACTGGAGGAGATGGAGACAGGGGCTGTGGACAGGAAACACTGGAGAAAGAACAGAACAAGTGCTACAATACTGTACCAGACCCTCACCCCTATACAATGAGACTGGAGGAGATGGAGACAGGGGCTGTAGACAGGAAACACTGGAGAAAGAATAGAACAATTGTCACATTACTGTACCAGACCCTCACCCCTATGCAATAAGACGGGAGGAGATGGAGACAGGGGCTGTGGACAGGAAACACTGGAGAAAGAATAGAACAATTGTCACATTACTGTACCAGACCCTCACCCCTATGCAATAAGACGGGAGGAGATGGAGACAGGGGCTGTGGATAGGAAACACTGGTGAAAGAACAGAACAAGTGTTACATTACTGTACCAGACCCTCACCCCTATACAATAAGACTGGAGGAGATGGAGACAGGGGCTGTGGACAGGATACACTGGAGAAAGAACAGAACAAGTGTTACATTACTGTACCAGACCCTCACCCCTATGCAATAAGACGGGAGGAGATGGAGACAGGGGCTGTGGACAAGAAACACTGGAGAAAGAACAGAACAATTGTCCCATTACTGTACTAGACCCTCACCCCTGTACAATAAGACTGGAGGAGATGGAGACAGGGGCTGTAGACAGGAAACACTGGAGAAAGAACAGAGCAAGTGTTACATTAATGTACCAGACCCTCACCCCTATACAACAAGACTGGAGGAGATGGAGACAGGGGCTGTAGATAGGAAACACTGGTGAAAGAACAGAACAAGTGTTACATTAATGTACCAGATCCTCACCCCTATACAATAAGACTGGAGGAGATGGAGACAGGGGCTGTGGACAGGAGACACTGGAGAAAGAACAGAACAAGTGTTACATTACTGTACCAGACCCTCACCCCTATACAATAAGACTGGAGGAGATGGAGACAGGGGCTGTGGACAGGAAACACTGGAGAAAGAACAGAACAAGTGCTACAATACTGTACCAGACCCTCACCCCTATACAATAAGACTGGAGGAGATGGAGACAGGGGCTGTAGACAGGAAACACTGGAGAAAGAATAGAACAATTGTCACATTACTGTACCAGACCCTCACCCCTATGCAATAAGACGGGAGGAGATGGAGACAGGGGCTGTGGACAGGAAACACTGGAGAAAGAATAGAACAATTGTCACATTACTGTACCAGACCCTCACCCCTATGCAATAAGACGGGAGGAGATGGAGACAGGGGCTGTGGATAGGAAACACTGGTGAAAGAACAGAACAAGTGTTACATTACTGTACCAGACCCTCACCCCTATACAATAAGACTGGAGGAGATGGAGACAGGGGCTGTGGACAGGAGACACTGGAGAAAGAACAGAACAAGTGTTACATTACTGTACCAGACCCTCACATACAATAAGACTGGAGGAGATGGAGACAGGGGCTGTGGACAGGAGACACTGGAGAAAGAACAGAACAAGTGTTACATTACTGTACCAGACCCTCACCCCTATACAATAAGACTGGAGGAGATGGAGACAGGGGCTGTGGACAGGAAACACTGGAGAAAGAACAGAACAATTGTCACATTACTGTACCAGACCCTCACCCCTATACAATAAGACTGGAGGAGATGGAGACAGGGGCTGTGGACAGGAAACACTGGAGAAAGAACAGAACAAGTGTTACATTACTGTACCAGACCCTCACCCCTATACAGTAAGACTGGAGGAGATGGAGACAGGGGCTGTGGACAGGAAACACTGGAGAAAGAACAGAACAAGTGTTACATTACTGTACCAGACCCTCACCCCTATACAATAAGACTGGAGGAGATGGAGGCAGGGGCTGTGGACAGGAAACACTGGAGAAAGAACAGAACAAGTGTTACATTACTGTACCAGACCCTCACCCCTATACAATAAGACTGGAGGAGATGGAGACAGGGGCTGTGGACAGGAAACACTGGAGAATGAATAGAACAATTGTCACATTACTGTAACAGATCCTCACCCCTATACAATAAGACTGGTGGAGATGGAGACAGGGGCTGTGGACAGGAAACACTGGAGAAAGAACAGAACAAGTGTTACATTACTGTACCAGACCCTCACCCCTATACAATAAGTCTGGTGGAGATGGAGACAGGGGCTGTGGACAGGAAACACTGGAGAAAGAACAGAACAAGTGTTACATTACTGTACCAGACCCTCACCCCTATACAATAAGACTGGAGGAGATGGAGACAGGGGCTGTAGACAGAAAACACTGGAGAAAGAACAGAACAAGTGTTACATTACTGTACCAGGCCCTCACCCCTATACAATAAGACTGGAGGAGATGGAGACAGGGGCTGTAGACAGAAAACACTGGAGAAAGAACAGAACAAGTGTTACAATACTGTACCAGACCCTCACCCCTATACAATAAGACTGGAGGCGATGGAGACAGGGGCTGTAGACAGGAAACACTGGAGAAAGAACAGAACAAGTTTTACAATAATGTACCAGACCCTCACCCCTATACAATAAGACTGGAGGAGATGGAGACAGGGGCTGTAGACAGGAAACACTGGAGAAAGAACAGAGCAAGTGTTACATTAATGTACCAGACCCTCACCCCTATACAACAAGACTGGAGGAGATGGAGACAGGGGCTGTAGATAGGAAACACTGGTGAAAGAACAGAACAAGTGTTACATTAATGTACCAGATCCTCACCCCTATACAATAAGACTGGAGGAGATGGAGACAGGGGATGTGGACAGGAGACACTGGAGAAAGAACAGAACAAGTGTTACATTACTGTACCAGACCCTCACCCCTATACAATAAGACTGGAGGAGATGGAGACAGGGGCTGTGGACAACAAACACTGGAGAAAGAACAGAACAAGTGCTACAATACTGTACCAGACCCTCACCCCTATACAATAAGACTGGAGGAGATGGAGACAGGGGCTGTAGACAGGAAACACTGGAGAAAGAATAGAACAATTGTCACATTACTGTACCAGACCCTCTCCCCTATGCAATAAGACGGGAGGAGATGGAGACAGGGGCTGTGGACAGGAAACACTGGAGAAAGAATAGAACAATTGTCACATTACTGTACCAGACCCTCACCCCTATGCAATAAGACGGGAGGAGATGGAGACAGGGGCTGTGGATAGGAAACACTGGTGAAAGAACAGAACAAGTGTTACATTACTGTACCAGACCCTCACCCCTATACAATAAGACTGGAGGAGATGGAGACAGGGGCTGTGGACAGGAGACACTGGAGAAAGAACAGAACAAGTGTTACATTACTGTACCAGACCCTTACAATACAATAAGACTGGAGGAGATGGAGAAAGGGGCTGTGACAGGAGACACTGGAGAAAGAACAGAACAAGTGTTACATTACTGTACCAGACCCTCACCCCTATACAATAAGACTGGAGGAGATGGAGACAGGGGCTGTGGACAGGAAACACTGGAGAAAGAACAGAACAATTGTCACATTACTGTACCAGACCCTCACCCCTATACAATAAGACTGGAGGAGATGGACAGGGGGCTGTGGACAGGAAACACTGGAGAAAGAACAGAACAAGTGTTACATTACTGTACCAGACCTCACCCCTACCAGTAAGACTGGAGGAGATGGAGACAGGGGCTGTGACAGGAAACACTGGAAAAAAGAACAGAACAAGTGTTACATTACTGTACCAGACCCTCACCCTATACAATAAGACTGGAGGAGATGGAGGCAGGGGCTGTGGACAGGAAACACTGGAGAAAGAACAGAACAAGTGTTACATTACTGTACCAGACCCTCACCCCTATACAATAAGACTGGAGGAGATGGAGACAGGGGCTGTGGACAGGAAACACTGGAGAATGAATAGAACAATTGTCACATTAATGTACCAGACCCTCACCCCTATACAATAAGACTGGAGGAGATGGAGACAGGGGCTGTGGACAGGAAACACTGGAGAAAGAACAGAACAAGTGTTACAATACTGTACCAGACCGTCACCCCTATACAATAAGACTGCAGGAGATGGAGACAGAGGCTGTAGACAGGAAACACTGGACAAAGAACAGAACAAGAGTTAAGATACTGTACTAGACCCTCACCCCTATACAATAAGACTGGAGGAGATGGAGACAGGGGCTGTGGACAGGAAACACTGGAGAAAGAACAGAACAATTGTCCCGTTACTGTACCAGACCCTCACCCCTGTAAATAAGATTGGAGGAGATGGAGACAAGGGTTGTAGACAGGAAACACTGGAGAAAGAACAGAACAATTGTCACATTACTGTACCAGATCCTCACCCCTATACAATAAGACTGGTGGAGATGGAGACAGCGGCTGTGGACAGGAAACACTGGAGAAAGAACAGAACAAGTGTTACATTACTGTACCAGACCCTCACCCCTATACAATAAGACTGGAGGAGATGGAGACAGGGGCCGTGGACAGGAAACACTGGAGAAATAAAAGAACAATTGTCACATTACTCTACCAGACCCTCACCCCTATACCATAAGACTGAAGGTGATGGAGACAGGGACTGTGGACAGGAAACACTGGAGAAAGAACAGAACAAGTGCTACAATACTGTACCAGACCCTCACCCCTATACAATAAGACTGGAAGAGATGGAGACAGGGGCTGTAGACAGGAAACACTGGAGAAAGAATAGAACAATTGTCACATTACTGTACCAGACCCTCACCCCTATGCAATAAGACGGGAGGAGATGGAGACAGGGGCTGTGGACAGGAAACACTGGAGAAAGAATAGAACAATTGTCACATTACTGTACCAGACCCTCACCCCTATGCAACAAGACGGGAGGAGATGGAGACAGGGGCTGTGGACAGGAAACACTGTAGAAAGAATAGAACAATTGTCACATTACTGTACCAGACCCTCACCCCTATGCAATAAGACGGGAGGAGATGGAGACAGGGGCTGTGGACAGGAAACACTGGAGAAAGAACAGAACAATTGTCACATTACTGTACCAGACCCTCACCCCTATGCAATAAGACGGGAGGAGATGGAGACAGGGGCTGTGGACAGGAAACACTGGAGAAAGAACAGAACAATTGCCCCATTAATGTACCAGACCCTCACCCCTGTGCAATAAGATGGGAGGAGATGGAGACAGGGGCTGTGGACAGGAAACACTGAAGAAAGAACAGAACAATTGTCCCATTACTGTACCAGACCCTCACCCCTATGCAATAAGACAGGAGGAGATGGAGACAGGGGCTGTGGACAGGAAACACTGGAGAAAGAACAGAACAATTGTCACATTACTGTACCAGACCCTCACCCCTATGCAATAAGACGGGAGGAGATGGAGACAGGGGCTGTGGACAGGAAACACTGTAGAAAGAATAGAACAATTGTCACATTACTGTACCAGACCCTCACCCCTATGCAATAAGACGGGAGGAGATGGAGACAGGGGCTGTGGACAAGAAACAATGGAGAAAGAATAGAACAATTGTCCCATTACTGTACTAGACCCTCACCCCTGTACAATAAGACTGGAGGAGATGGAGACAGGGGCTGTAGACAGGAAACAATGGAGAAAGAACAGAGCAAGTGTTACATTAATGTACCAGACCCTCACCCCTATACAACAAGACTGGAGGAGATGGAGACAGGGGCTGTAGATAGGAAACACTGGTGAAAGAACAGAACAAGTGTTACATTAATGTACCAGACCCTCACCCCTATACAATAAGACTGGAGGAGATGGAGACAGGGGCTGTGGACAGGAGACACTGGAGAAAGAACAGAACAAGTGTTACATTACTGTACCAGACCCTCACCCCTATACAATAAGACTGGAGGAGATGGAGACAGGGGCTGTGGACAGGAAACACTGGAGAAAGAACAGAACAAGTGCTACAATACTGTACCAGACCCTCACCCCTATACAATAAGACTGGAGGAGATGGAGACAGGGGCTGTAGACAGGAAACACTGGAGAAAGAATAGAACAAGTGTCACATTACTGTACCAGACCCTCACCCCTATGCAATAAGACGGGAGGAGATGGAGACAGGGGCTGTGGACAGGAAACACTGGAGAAAGAATAGAACAATTGTCACATTACTGTACCAGACCCTCACCCCTATACAATGAGACTGGAGGAGATGGAGACAGGGGCTGTAGACAGGAAACACTGGAGAAAGAATAGAACAATTGTCACATTACTGTACCAGACCCTCACCCCTATGCAATAAGACGGGAGGAGATGGAGACAGGGGCTGTGGACAGGAAACACTGGAGAAAGAACAGAACAATTGTCACATTACTGTACCAGACCCTCACCCCTATGCAATAAGACGGGAGGAGATGGAGACAGGGGCTGTGGACAGGAAACACTGGAGAAAGAACAGAACAATTGCCCCATTAATGTACCAGACCCTCACCCCTGTGCAATAAGATGGGAGGAGATGGAGACAGGGGCTGTGGACAGGAAACACTGAAGAAAGAACAGAACAATTGTCCCATTACTGTACCAGACCCTCACCCCTATGCAATAAGACAGGAGGAGATGGAGACAGGGGCTGTAGACAGGAAACACTGGAGAAAGAATAGAACAATTGTCACATTACTGTACCAGACCCTCACCCCTATGCAATAAGACAGGAGGAGATGGAGACAGGGGCTGTGGACAGGAAACACTGTAGAAAGAATAGAACAATTGTCACATTACTGTACCAGACCCTCACCCCTATGCAATAAGACGGGAGGAGATGGAGACAGGGGCTGTGGACAAGAAACAATGGAGAAAGAATAGAACAATTGTCCCATTACTGTACTAGACCCTCACCCCTGTACAATAAGACTGGAGGAGATGGAGACAGGGGCTGTAGACAGGAAACACTGGAGAAAGAACAGAGCAAGTGTTACATTAATGTACCAGACCCTCACCCCTATACAACAAGACTGGAGGAGATGGAGACAGGGGCTGTAGATAGGAAACACTGGTGAAAGAACAGAACAAGTGTTACATTAATGTACCAGATCCTCACCCCTATACAATAAGACTGGAGGAGATGGAGACAGGGGATGTGGACAGGAGACACTGGAGAAAGAACAGAACAAGTGTTACATTACTGTACCAGACCCTCACCCCTATACAATAAGACTGGAGGAGATGGAGACAGGGGCTGTGGACAACAAACACTGGAGAAAGAACAGAACAAGTGCTACAATACTGTACCAGACCCTCACCCCTATACAATAAGACTGGAGGAGATGGAGACAGGGGCTGTAGACAGGAAACACTGGAGAAAGAATAGAACAATTGTCACATTACTGTACCAGACCCTCACCCCTATGCAATAAGACGGGAGGAGATGAAGACAGGGGCTGTGGACAGGAAACACTGGAGAAAGAATAGAACAATTGTCACATTACTGTACCAGACCCTCACCCCTATGCAATAAGACGGGAGGAGATGGAGACAGGGGCTGTGGACAGGAAACACTGGAGAAAGAACAGAACAAGTGTTACATTAATGTACCAGACCCTCACCCTGCTCTAATAAGACTGGAGGAGATGGGGCAGGGGCTGTGGACAGGAGACACTGGAGAAAAGAACAGAACAAGTGTTACATTACTGTACAGACCCTCACCCCCTATACAATAAGACTGGAGGAGATGGAGACAGGGGCTGTGGACAAGGAGACACTGGAGAAAAGAACAAGAACAAGTGTTACATTACTGTACAGACCCTCACCCCTATACAATAAGACTGGAGGAGATGGAGACAGGGGCTGTGGACAGGAAACACTGGAGAAAGAACAGAACAATTGTCACATTACTGTACCAGACCCTCACCCCTATACAATAAGACTGGAGGAGATGGAGACAGGGGCTGTGGACAGGAAACACTGGAGAAAGAACAGAACAAGTGTTACATTACTGTACCAGACCCTCACCCCTATACAATAAGACTGGAGGAGATGGAGACAGGGGCTGTGGACAGGAAACACTGGAGAAAGAACAGAACAAGTGTTACATTACTGTACCAGACCCTCACCCCTATACAATAAGACTGGAGGAGATGGAGGCAGGGGCTGTGGACAGGAAACACTGGAGAAAGAACAGAACAAGTGTTACATTACTGTACCAGACCCTCACCCCTATACAATAAGACTGGAGGAGATGGAGACAGGGGCTGTGGACAGGAAACACTGGAGAATGAATAGAACAATTGTCACATTACTGTAACAGATCCTCACCCCTATACAATAAGTCTGGTGGAGATGGAGACAGGGGCTGTGGACAGGAAACACTGGAGAAAGAACAGAACAAGTGTTACATTACTGTACCAGACCCTCACCCCTATACAATAAGACTGGTGGAGATGGAGACAGGGGCTGTGGACAGGAAACACTGGAGAAAGAACAGAACAAGTGTTACATTACTGTACCAGACCCTCACCCCTATACAATAAGACTGGAGGAGATGGAGACAGGGGCTGTAGACAGAAAACACTGGAGAAAGAACAGAACAAGTGTTACATTACTGTACCAGGCCCTCACCCCTATACAATAAGACTGGAGGAGATGGAGACAGGGGCTGTAGACAGAAAACACTGGAGAAAGAACAGAACAAGTGTTACAATACTGTACCAGACCCTCACCCCTATACAATAAGACTGGAGGCGATGGAGACAGGGGCTGTAGACAGGAAACACTGGAGAAAGAACAGAACAAGTTTTACAATAATGTACCAGACCCTCACCCCTATACAATAAGACTGGAGGAGATGGAGACAGGGGCTGTAGACAGGAAACACTGGAGAAAGAACAGAGCAAGTGTTACATTAATGTACCAGACCCTCACCCCTATACAACAAGACTGGAGGAGATGGAGACAGGGGCTGTAGATAGGAAACACTGGTGAAAGAACAGAACAAGTGTTACATTAATGTACCAGATCCTCACCCCTATACAATAAGACTGGAGGAGATGGAGACAGGGGATGTGGACAGGAGACACTGGAGAAAGAACAGAACAAGTGTTACATTACTGTACCAGACCCTCACCCCTATACAATAAGACTGGAGGAGATGGAGACAGGGGCTGTGGACAACAAACACTGGAGAAAGAACAGAACAAGTGCTACAATACTGTACCAGACCCTCACCCCTATACAATAAGACTGGAGGAGATGGAGACAGGGGCTGTAGACAGGAAACACTGGAGAAAGAATAGAACAATTGTCACATTACTGTACCAGACCCTCTCCCCTATGCAATAAGACGGGAGGAGATGGAGACAGGGGCTGTGGACAGGAAACACTGGAGAAAGAATAGAACAATTGTCACATTACTGTACCAGACCCTCACCCCTATGCAATAAGACGGGAGGAGATGGAGACAGGGGCTGTGGATAGGAAACACTGGTGAAAGAACAGAACAAGTGTTACATTACTGTACCAGACCCTCACCCCTATACAATAAGACTGGAGGAGATGGAGACAGGGGCTGTGGACAGGAGACACTGGAGAAAGAACAGAACAAGTGTTACATTACTGTACCAGACCCTTACAATACAATAAGACTGGAGGAGATGGAGAAAGGGGCTGTGGACAGGAGACACTGGAGAAAGAACAGAACAAGTGTTACATTACTGTACCAGACCCTCACCCCTATACAATAAGACTGGAGGAGATGGAGACAGGGGCTGTGGACAGGAAACACTGGAGAAAGAACAGAACAATTGTCACATTACTGTACCACATCCTCACCCCTACACAATAAGACTGGAGGAGATGGACACAGGGGCTGTCGACAGGAAACACTGGAGAAAGAACAGACAAGTGTTACATTGCTGTACCAGCCCTCACCCTATACAGTAAGACTGGGAGGAGATGGAGACAGGGGCTGTGGTGGGAAACACTGGAGAAAAGAACAGAACAAGTGTTACATTACTGTGCAGACCCTCACCCCTATACAATAAGACTGGAGGAGATGGAGACAGGGGCTGTGGACAGGAAACACTGGAGAAAGAACAGAACAAGTGTTACATTACTGTACCAGACCCTCACCCCTATACAATAAGACTGGAGGAGATGGAGACAGGGGCTGTGGACAGGAAACACTGGAGAATGAATAGAACAATTGTCACATTAATGTACCAGACCCTCACCCCTATACAATAAGACTGGAGGAGATGGAGACAGGGGCTGTGGACAGGAAACACTGGAGAAAGAACAGAACAAGTGTTACAATACTGTACCAGACCGTCACCCCTATACAATAAGACTGCAGGAGATGGAGACAGAGGCTGTAGACAGGAAACACTGGACAAAGAACAGAACAAGAGTTAAGATACTGTACTAGACCCTCACCCCTATACAATAAGACTGGAGGAGATGGAGACAGGGGCTGTGGACAGGAAACACTGGAGAAAGAACAGAACAATTGTCCCGTTACTGTACCAGACCCTCACCCCTGTAAATAAGATTGGAGGAGATGGAGACAAGGGTTGTAGACAGAAAACACTGGAGAAAGAACAGAACAATTGTCACATTACTGTACCAGATCCTCACCCCTATACAATAAGACTGGTGGAGATGGAGACAGCGGCTGTGGACAGGAAACACTGGAGAAAGAACAGAACAAGTGTTACATTACTGTACCAGACCCTCACCCCTATACAATAAGACTGGAGGAGATGGAGACAGGGGCCGTGGACAGGAAACACTGGAGAAATAAAAGAACAATTGTCACATTACTCTACCAGACCCTCACCCCTATACCATAAGACTGAAGGTGATGGAGACAGGGACTGTGGACAGGAAACACTGGAGAAAGAACAGAACAAGTGCTACAATACTGTACCAGACCCTCACCCCTATACAATAAGACTGGAAGAGATGGAGACAGGGGCTGTAGACAGGAAACACTGGAGAAAGAATAGAACAATTGTCACATTACTGTACCAGACCCTCACCCCTATGCAATAAGACGGGAGGAGATGGAGACAGGGGCTGTGGACAGGAAACACTGGAGAAAGAATAGAACAATTGTCACATTACTGTACCAGACCCTCACCCCTATGCAACAAGACGGGAGGAGATGGAGACAGGGGCTGTGGACAGGAAACACTGTAGAAAGAATAGAACAATTGTCACATTACTGTACCAGACCCTCACCCCTATGCAATAAGACGGGAGGAGATGGAGACAGGGGCTGTGGACAGGAAACACTGGAGAAAGAACAGAACAATTGTCACATTACTGTACCAGACCCTCACCCCTATGCAATAAGACGGGAGGAGATGGAGACAGGGGCTGTGGACAGGAAACACTGGAGAAAGAACAGAACAATTGCCCCATTAATGTACCAGACCCTCACCCCTGTGCAATAAGATGGGAGGAGATGGAGACAGGGGCTGTGGACAGGAAACACTGAAGAAAGAACAGAACAATTGTCCCATTACTGTACCAGACCCTCACCCCTATGCAATAAGACAGGAGGAGATGGAGACAGGGGCTGTGGACAGGAAACACTGGAGAAAGAACAGAACAATTGTCACATTACTGTACCAGACCCTCAC
>JAHLWY010001660.1:0-16989 GCA_020002185.1 Paraescarpia echinospica
CCTTGGGGAACACCAAATACAGCTATGATCAATCGTGTCAAAAGCGGCAGAGAGATCTAGTAAGGTAAGTGCAGTCACTTTACCATTATTAATGTTCACGTTAATGTCATTATGAACTTTTAAGAGGGCAGTCTTTGTTGAATGAAACTGTCTATATGCCGATTGTGACACATTAGTTAAGACATTTGTGCTAATGTAAGACATTAGACGACTTGCTAGAACCTTTCCTAGTATTTTGGAAATAAAGCTGAGGTTAGAAATAGGTCTGTAAATGTTTAGGTCTTGTTTAGACAGAGATGAACACTTAAGAAGTGGTGTGACATGGGCGTATTTGAAATCATCAGGAAAACAGCCAGAGCAAAGTGATGCATTTATAATATTTGTTATACTTATAGATCCAATTAGTGTATCAAGACATGCTTTTAGTAGTATTGTTGGAAATGGATCAAGTGCATAAGATTTATTTGGGGAGGACAGTGATTTTATTCTTAAAGTGACTAGAGAATGAATCACATAGAGACTTAATTGACACATGATCAGGTAGCGGTGTATTAGGCCATCTGTGTAGAATGTTATTGATGCAGTTCCATAACTGACGCGGGTTATCAGACTTATTTATGACCATATTTGTATAATAATCTGATTTAGCTTTGGCCATTTGTCTGTTACAGAGGTGGCATTGCTTAGAATAGCGCGACCTGTCTAATGGCGAGCGCGATTTGCGGTATACACGTTCTAAATAACGACGACGCCTTTTAGATAGTATAATTTCGGAAGTCATCCAAAACGGCAATAAAGATTAATAAATATACCCGCGTTCCATATTCCGCTAAAAATACGTAGCCACCGGTAATAAATAACATAAAATGCCAACTGATATATATGACAACAAATAGCTCATTGTACAATGCAACTTTAAATTCACAAAATCTGACCCTTGTGCAAGGTGTAATCAGTACCTCATTTCTAGTTTAATAGTATTATTATAAACAATCATATACAATTTCGCAAGTAATAGGTTACCTATATATTTGAGTGTTTTCTATACAAATATCAGCTTCGTTAAAAAATCACTCTACACTAGCATCTAACTATAATCCAGATGTACGTGTATGTCTGTTTGTGTGTGTGCGCGTGCATGCGTGTGTGTGCGTGCGTGCGTGTGTAGTCAATGAGGCATGTTACTTCACTGGAAATGTTTACTCGATGTCAGAATGTAACATCAAGAACGAGTACATTTGTCAAAACACCAATAAATGCATTCAAGTACACGTTACTATTATTTAGATTTTCAAACACTTTCACGTAATAGTACAATCTCAAATACTAGTTTTATATTATGCATTTCTGCTAAACATAATAACTAATAATGTAGTTTACCACGGAAATGTTAGTATAATTAACTTAGTAGTCGAAACATTTCATAAAACAACGGCGCCGAAACGACCAATATTCGCCCGACCTTGTCACGACCGCAGCGATACCACTTCGGCGACGATGCAATTTTAGTGAATTTGTTTTCAAAATGCCGCCAGTGCGACCGAGTTGTCCCTCCGAAACCACCAATGTTTGCTTCCCAGCCGAAGCGGTAAGGCAGCCGAAGCTTTCTAAGTGCAAAAACGAGTGGCGCTGCAATCGTATTTTGTTTTTCGTTCTGATGCAGTGAAAACGAAAAACGGTTGGTTTTATGGTTATTTTGTTTTTCTATCATGTATTAGAAATACCGCGAATACTAGATTGTATTCATTTTTCGAAAAACGAACATTGTTTGCTTTTTTCGTTCGCAAATTTCAAAACGAAACAGGAAAAGACGGTATATACCCGGACCGACATCCTGATTCGGTACATAAAGGAAATGGCGCAACGTTGATATTTTCCGGAGGCTAACCAAACTTTTGAATTGCTCACGAGAATGTGTAAGGCATACGACTATATAACCATTAAATAAGTCGTTCAGACACGGATGTTAACGGTTTATATCCGCTGGTGACGCCGGCCGAACAACATACCTCCTTTAAATACACGCAGACCAGCCTGACGAGAGCCTCTGCTAACCACTACACGACTCCATCTGAAATAGGAAACTTTAATCAAATTAGTAACATTGCCATATAGAGCGACTCCTTTGGACAGGTCGTCGTTGTAATAGGTGCACAAGCAGTGCTTAAGGCTAACCGCTACCGGGCTTGTTCACTTGCACAATATGTGGCCCTTCTGAGGAATAAATACACCACAGTCCTAGCGAATCGCGTTATACCAGGAAAACACTTCATGTTTTAATCCCGTATAGGAGTAGGTAAGCACATATTTCCACAACGCTCGATTCCAGGTACGAATAATTCCTGTAAGTTCTCTAGTGAGATTTTATCGACTATGTCATCAATTAAGGCGGCATTTCTTAATAAAACTGTTCGTCTTTGAAAACATATGATGGTGCGCCGCTTCTGCACTCTCACCCACCATTCCCCCTAATCTAACTGTCGGGAGTGATTATATGTCCGTGACGTCTGCTCATCTTAATAAAAACATGTCATAAAAGCAGACCGTAAACGATGAGAAAAAGCCAGTTGTTTCGCAGAAATGGCTGTGAATTTTGTACGGAATAACCTCAAGAATATTTAATGAATGAAAGTATCCCCTATAGTTTATGGGTGTAAAGGTGTATCTTGAGCAATACCTCTTTTTGCAGTATACGCAGAAAATTGCGTTCACCGTTGCAATGAGCGTAATTTTGTTAGAGCAGTCTGACATCTCCTGGGGATCAATTTCAACGAATGTTCCCGACTAAACGAGAAAAGGGTGAGAAAATAAAGGCGATCTACCCCGCACCATTCATCACATTACCGACTCCATTCCATTGCAGCTGATAACATATATCAAACAGTCCATTACATTGTCAAACTACAACTACTACCCGTATACTTTATCACATTTCAAAACTCGATATCTTTCCACCTGATTAATGTATTAAAAAACCTCTCAAATGACTTCAGATAGTCCCCGGCAGTTGTGTTGTTCGTGCGGTCGTAGGTGACAGTAGAACGCATTAATCTACAGGGAAATTATAGAGCCAACTGTTTGCGTTACTCAACACAAGACATATACGTGGTGTTTTCATACTCCAATTTACTCAACACAAGATATCTACTCCAATTTATTCTACTTATATAACTGCCTCCTTCCGCGATAGTTAGATTTGTAGCAATATGTCAAACTATCAATGAATCTAGACAGTTGATTTGACGCGGCATTACTAGCAATAGGATTGGTTAATATCGACAGTAAACTGAAATACCGATAGCAAGGATAAAAACATATGTTTAGATTTTAAACACCAAACTATACACCCTTAGACACAACTTTTAAACACGTGTAATTATTAAAAGTGTTTAGCGTTTAATTTTTAACAACTGCTGCTTAGGTTTATAAACACCTGGGTGTTGACTTTTAAAAAACTTTGAAGCTTGGACGTGTTTAGGTGTTTAAAAGTTGTGTCTACAGGGTTTATAGCTGAATCAGGTGTTATGTATTTACGCCAGGCATTTAAAATTTCAAACGTCTAGGTGTTAAAAATTACCTTCATGGTGCTTAATTCATGGCTTTTAGTTGAAATAGGCATATAGCAGATTCCAAGATGTTTAGCTTGGAACCTCTGCATGCACAGTTCCCTAAAACTGCATGGAGAAGAACACGCGTGTTAATATCAACATTTATTATTGTATAAGAATCCAATGAATTAATAGCTTCATCACAACAAATATTGCAATAACAAACTGCTGAAATAGAATACATTTAGTTTGACTTAACTCTTTAACATTATCAATACGGACACTTCAATATCAGTCAATATGTACGATTATAAACGTAAATACGAATCATTCAATAGCAAGTTGCTAAAACAGAATGCAACTAATTTCGATAGTTAACAGAAGGAACATGTATGTCCAAAACAAAAATATGAAATCCAAGTTTTGTAAGAATGAAGAAAACAGTACGGCGTAGTACCGCAATATTTGGTTGGGTGCTGTAATACTGGACAGTAAAGGTGCACCACATATCTGAACTTTTTCTGACAGTGTATAACTACCAAATGTAGTGTACACGTAGCGTGTATTGTATTCGTCAAGATCCACGTAACGTAAACAGTCAGAAGTGCCACAATAAACCATGCAAAGTAAACATTAGTAAAGCTTATTGCAATGTCGCTGCGTAGCGTTGTCATTGTTATGCACGTCTGGTGTCGTCTAGTAAACATTCAGCCCCCCCCAAAAAAAAAATCCATTCTGACAAGTACCATCACTGCGTCATATATATCGTACGATATTAATACAAGCGTGCACTTCTTCATCTTGGAAAATGGCTTGGCAGATAGTGTGGGTAGAAAGACGAAAATGTGGGTATAAAGAAGAAACAATATGATCAATCTACTCGATGGAACTTTCTTGACCTTCTTGGGCACTTCTTCACTGTCCAACTGAATCGGTCTCTGAAAAGTAACTACTGAATGGCGCAGAACACGTCTGACGAGTGTCAAGAGCTGGATTAATATAACAATGTTTTATAATGGTAGTATCGGTTCCGGTCTAGTTATTTTGTGTCCACGTAGTAAATGTTTTTTATGGCTTGTCTTCCAGAATCTATCAGAGAAACATCTCGATGCCTGCAGAAGTGCAGAACGGACAGGCTCTCTCCGGCTCGTAGTGTCCACTACTGGAGACGAAATGGTGGATCAGTACATCACAGCTGATAGGAACATCAAGATCATTTGCACCTCTACGTCTTTCAGGCAGGCCTTGTAAGTGTCACTCTCAATGTACTATACTCAATGTTATAACATACTATTTAAATTTTCAACACCTCCAAGATTCCAGTAAAAGGTGTCCGAGGATTTCTGCACAATATATATATTTTTTTATATTTCAGATCAATTATGTACACAATAATACAGTTTATACATTATTATAAGTATACGTGATGATTGATCTATGGAAACCTGTACTAAGACCTACAAGATTGCTGACGTGCAGGCCACCATGACGAATATATAATAAATAGATCTGTATAAATATAACTTACTGATGTTATCAGAGGTGTAATTATTAATATTGTTAATAGTAGTCTGTCTCATGTATGCATACACGCATCAACACACGCACGCACTCACAAATTGGACTGAAATTATGTTGTACAAATGTCTAGTCTCACATATAATCAACACAGTAGAAAGGGATAACAATTATACCGACGTTTTATTCGAATATCTCAAACTCTACTTACGAAGATTGGTTTCTGGAATACTGGAAACATATCCAGTACTGCCTTAACGCTTCCACCCCCTTCATGGCATCTATGGCCAGCCGCCGGTTCACGTGTGTTTCTTTCATAAGCAAGACTATTTCTCTTCGCAGAAGTTTATTTTCGGCAGTTCCTGTCGTTTCTTCTGCAGCCCCTTCGTCTTCCCCATGTGCACATCGTAATCTGACGATTGAAAGGGCTGTTTGTCCGATCCAATGGGCGACCGCGCCTCGAGTTGAAAATGTGCAACGTTTGCAGCAGAACACTTTGTTTCGTTGCTGATGCCAGACATCGACGTCCTCTTTATAGCCCAACGCAGGTGTCAAACACGTGAAGACAGATCAGATGTTAAGCTCCGTATATAAGTGATGTTCTGAACATTACGTCGGTGTACAACTGTGCACCAAGTTAATTTCATGAAGGAAGGCAACACATTAATCGGATCTATCAGTGGTAGGGCACTCAGAATATACTATGGCGGGTACAGTTTTGTTTTATTACACACACACACACACACACACACACATACACACACACACACACGCACGCACGCACGCACGCACGCACACAAGCACAAACACAAACACAAACACACACACACACACACACTCACACAGACACACACACACACACACACACACACACACACACATACTACACACAACACACTCACCACACACGCCACACACGCCACACACGCCACACACACCACACACACCACACACACCACACACACCACACACACACCACACACATCACACACACATCACACACACAAACACCACACACACCACACACACACCTCACACACTACACACACACCACACACACCACACACACCACACCCACCATACCCACCACACCCACCACACACACCACACACACCACACACACCACACGCACTACACGCACCACACACACCATACACACCATACACACCACACACCACACACACCACACACACCACACACACCACATACACAAACACACATATATACACACTCACACACACCACCCACACACACAAACAAACACACATACATACACATACACACACACACACATACACCACACAAACACACATACACCACACAAACACACACACAACAAATTGTATATAATCAGTAATCTATATTATAGCGATAGAATAACGGCTTCCTGGAAGACAGAAACATGCATGTATGATATATGCTCTATGTCTATATATGCATGTATAATAACATGTTATATGCTCTGTGTACAAGTGTGATGTGTGTTGCTTACTCAATCTGTGTTCCCATGTCTCTTAAGTTATGGGTAAGTCAGCACCATCTTACTTCCAATGATGGTCTAGACAGCCTGATTTGTCTCTCTGATCTCAGGGTCTACGTTGAAGTAGTACTGGGCAGTCTCCCTGATCAGCTGATGCCAGACATCTGCAGAACTACCCTCAACCATGGTGTACCATGCCACTGAATGTTGGTATTGCAGTGTTTATGTTGATGGATCGTCTGTTGGGGCTGAACGATTACACCGGTGGCTCGGCTAAGGTCATGGGGTTCATTTCTTCCCTACTCTTGGACGTAGTTGTGTGTGACACCTACACAACATGAACTTTATTTATTTATGAACACAATACACACCGTACACAATATAGAGATATGATATAAATGTACACTTTTTGTAAGGATGTTCACAAAACTATTAAGACGAGGACTTACCCTTCGACTTAATTATGAAAAGATTATGAAAACTGACATGGCTAGATCCTGCAGTTTGTATGAATATGCGAAATTAATAACAAATGCTTGTTGCCAAAGAATACATTTACTGCATTTGCTATGCCAAGGAATGCATTGTCAATAATATGTGTGTATGTGTGTGTGTGCGTGTGTGTGTGTGTGCGTGTGTGTGTATGTGTGTGTGTGTATGTGTGTGTGTATGTGTGTGTGTGCGTATGTGTGTGTATGTGTGTGTGTATATGTGTATGTGTGTGAGTGTGTGTGCGTGCGTGCGTGTGTGTGTGTATTGTGTGTGTGTGTGTGTGTGTGTGTGTGTGTGTGTGTGTGTGTGTGTGTGTGTGTGTGTGTGTGTGTGTGTGTGTGTGTGTGTGTGTGTGTGTGTGTGTGTGTGTGTGTGTGTGTGTGTGTGTGTGTGTAAAACAAACAATACATTTGTCAGTATAAAAACTCAAAATTAACTGTGTGGCAGTTAATAACAGCCAATCTATCCTTATAGGAATGCGCACTTCTTGGCCACGGATATTGTAGAGCAAATAATGCTGTGACACATGTTTGCCCTGATAACTTAAAAATGAATGACAAAACGTGAGGCTCAAAGTTCTCCGTTTCCAGCAGTTCACAAATGAAGTGTTTATCTTCATTTATTACCAGAATTATGTCAAGCCTACCAAACACGGGTTGCCCATGTTCGTAACTGAGCAAGATACCGCATCCTGTCTTGTAATGAAGACCATGTATTTATATTTGTTTCACAACCATAACATGGGTTTCCATGAACAGCATCTGGGCATACGTGTTCCATGCTCGTTACTAACTCAGGATAGTCTGACCTGACAACTGTTTCACCTCCTTTCCCTATACTATCACCATTGTAGACAACATTTGGTGACCACATGCCATTAGCACCAACTTGCTTATAACAAAGACACACTTAGTGTTTCTTGCTGAGGGTTGTAAGCACGTTTCTTTAGGATTTGCATGTTATACCCTAGAAGAAGGCATGCTTTGCTTCAAACCTGAGGCACCAATGGTGTCTGCCAGGCTCAAATAGTCTCATCTGGTCAGACATGTGCAGCAGGTAATGCATTTTAGTAGTGATACTTGCCCTGGGATATTCCCTTTTAAACACCGTGCGATATGTGTATATGGCTTGCTCCAACTTACCCGATACATCTCCATCTGTACAGTAACTGACAATCATGTGGGTTATTTGGAAACGTCGCACTACATTTCTTAAATGTTGCCACTGATCATTTTAAGGGTATTCTTCAGCGAGAATGAAGGGCAGCACACTGACCAAAGTAAGCATTGTTGCTGATGTTTCTTTCAGCTTACTCTCAACAAGATCTTTTTTTTTAAACATTTCTGACATTGATTTGTCCAGGTAAGCGCAGGGAAATCTGCACCACAGCTGCAATTAGCCAATCCAAAATGAAGTATTTCTCTATCATGATAGCATGAAACAAGAATCACATCTAGCAGCTGCATATTCATGTGACTTCACGGGAGAATTGTCACGGTGCTGTACATTCTCGTTACCTCCCACCGGAAATATATTCATTTCATCTTCCTTCTCTGAATGATTGTCAGCTGGAATGTCTGAATGTTTTCGTGATACATGAAGGCGAAATGCGTTCCAGCTTTTTGTGAGCTATTTACAATGCCCAACTGAACATGAAACCAGAAAGTTTAGGTCATGTTTATGATTCCTGTTAATGTGTCATGTGAATTTTCTATAACTAGGTGTATGAAAATAGCTACTTGGGCAATAATGAACACTGTCCATGATGTATGTAGACTGGTTTTTGATCTGTCACAATCGGCGATTTACTAGTTATAGGAATGAATACTACATGCATATACACTGCTGAAGAGGTGGTCGCTGAAACAAGTTACAATGGCTAAACGCATGACATATTGTGTGAGGACAAACTAAATCAGTGCGGATATGTTCCGATACATGGTATGGGGTGGGTTGCGATTTAAGCTTTAAGTAGAAAGATAGTAACTAAGTAATACTACTACGTACTGCGTTTGACTTCTAGGAAAAGCTAAGTTCTTATATGAAGCTGTATTCAATCCTTGAGACAGCTCAAAGCGCTTTGTACTTCAACTCCTGGCTGACCTGTTCTTCGGATACCATTCCGACTTATCCGGAAATCATTCAGCCACGCTGCAATTACAGCGCGAAGATCATTCGTACACACGTATCCATCACTGTCTATGGCCAGGTACTCCTCTATACTATGTGAGTGAACTGAGGCAATGTGAACGGACCAAAATTGCTCAACTTCCGAAACAACGGCAAGGTGATTCGAAACCAAGTATGTTGCCTAGTTTGAACATCTAGGCATGGTCATGTCATTCACCACCACTACAATATCAAGTCTAATACGTTTTAGTCCTGTCAAAAGCTTGCCGGCGTCGACCGGAAATACCACAGGGAACCCAAGAAGACTTTCTTGCGACTAACACTCGGGGGGGCCGCCGCACGGCTAAAGCAGTACCAGATGTCGACGGCAACCCAGTCAGCACAGATCCTGGGTCGAGGCAGGGATTATGTTTGCTTAGTCTCCGCAGCGTCCTTGATGAACTAGTATCGTCTGTACACATGTGTGTGGTTTAGTGGTTCCAGCTGTATATTCGAACATACATTTTTAGGACACTACGTTTCACAAATAGTAATAATTATGTTTCGTTGAGGATTGTGTGTGAGATAGCTCACATTTGCAATGTTTGTAAAAATGTTAATTACACACAGTTCATCAGGTGTAGGATTGCTATTGGTGTGGTGAGGTTGGATGTTGAAATAATGTGACAAGCATGTTGGAACCGTCTTTGTTGGAACCGTCTTTGTTGGAACCGTCTTTGTTGGAAACGTTGTGACTCGCCTAGTGAATTTTATTCTATGGAAACTGTGCAACTGGCAAGGCGCTGTGGTCGTGTTAAAACAATTTTTTTTATTAATCTTGAATTTATTACTAATTATAATACCAATATTAGTTAATAAAGAATCTTTATAGTTTGTTTCCCCTCTCCCAAATTCAGTTGGGTTTCTTTTTATCGATGTTTCTGTAACAACTTGATTTTATGAGAGAGGGTTGTTATGTTACTACCTTCATATGTTTATAACCAAACTTGGGACCGGCAAATGGCAAAATTGACAATTGACGTTGAATTGTTAGAAATAGTGCGACAAGCCTATTAAGGAAGTCATTCTCACATGATGTATATGTTAACATATGCATGCATGTTTGTTAAGACACGCAAACTATTAACAACGACTAAATAAACACCTGCAATACATATGCGCGTGTCGGACAGAGCTAACCGGAGTCAACCAATATAGTTTCCTTGCATTCAGAAATTGCGTAACCCAGCGTATGGAATCTGTGTATGTGGGTCGCAGTCTAGATGCAATTTTTTCATCTCCATCACTCGGAGTGAATCACGTGAGACGCCGAGGGGAAAGTTCGGCTCGACGTATTATATTTCATGCAGTTGCAGTCACGTGGGCGATTTGCTGTTCCAATAAGGCACCGTGCAGCCACCAGAGGGCGCCACTTAACACATATTCGTTCAATCGCATATATAGGGTCAGGACACTGTTGGACTTCCTGCTTGGTTACAAACGAAAACATGCAATTTATTTTTGAGAAATGATTTTTTTTATAATTCACCTGCTCTGACATAAGTACATTTGAGTAGTCAGATTTCCCGGTGTGATTGTAGACGCTGTTGACAGTAAAATGGTACATTGGTAGCCGACTTTACTAAGCGGAAGGGTATTTGGCAGCAATTTGGCTAGTTGACCCTTTAGCCGGATTACTGCCTGCATCCATTCGTAAATATTGACGGGTGTCACACATACAGGCATTTTACGAGAGCTAGAAATATTAGATTTTGACTAAACTCGACCAACATGTCAATGAGAACAAATGCATTTGGGGGACTTCCGGTTGTGAATTGATTTGAATTTGGTGCAGCAAACTTGCGAAAATATAAGGATATTTGATCAAGATAAGTGATATTATTGAGCGTATAGCATACATAACGTAATTATAGATATATATTAAGCAATATTTTTTGTTAAAAGTTAGCTAGAGGGAGTAATCTAGGGTAGATTAAAAGTAGGCGATTTGCGAGCGATAATTGGGGACGTTAATGTAATCGGAACGTTGTTTACAAAGTAGGTCACTGGCGAAGTTAGCGTACCGTGAACGACAATAGAATAGCGTTATTTGAGATAATCGGTGTAGTTAGATGAGTAATTAAAACCTGAAATAACAATCTTTTAAAGTGTATAATAGTACACAGGAAACAGTTTTTGTAAAGACTACCTTGTATCTAAGCCTAACTTGAATACATTGTCATCGACATCGTAACTAGGTAAGGCACGGTGTGTCACTGTGTGTTAACAAATATAACTAACTATAACCTAAACAATCTGGTGTAAATTGTACACAGAAAAGTCTTTTCAAAGACTACATAAAACTACTTTGAACATAAATAAATTCTGATATGGCACCTTGCAAGCGGCAACTCAGGGCAAAACGACACCTAGTTTGCAACGACTGCCAGAGCTGGGTGGATTTTGCGTTGTCTGGCTGTCCAAAATCATGGGCAGAGACCAAAGATGACGGATTCACCTTTCGGTGTATGGGGTGTTTGAGGGTGGAATGTCTGATGAAGGAGGTGTGTAAGTTGACGGATATAGTGAAGGAGATGGAGGCGAGACTCAACATAGAAATAGATGGAGCAGAGAGGGATGACGCGGAGAGAGTTGAGAATTCTACAACACAGAAGGAGCAGAGTTGTGACACGGAGACTGAAGAAAGGAGACTGAGAGGAAGGAAGGTGACCGGTGTGAAGGAACAAGACATTGAGAAAACAGAGGGACGGAGGAAAAGTGTTCAGCAGAGGAAAAGAAAACGGGCCAGTGGGGATAGATCAGCAGGTAGTCAGACTGTAGAGAACGAGGAGAGACACGACAGCGATACAGGTGGTGAAGAGGTAGATACCACAGAGGCAGTTGGTAAGACTGTGAGACAGAAGACTGATGGAAGAAGACAGAGTGTTCAGCAAAAAACAGAAAACATGACAGGCGTGAAGGTGACAGGGGAGAAAGTGACCGTAGTGAAGGAGGTAGCCGGGGAAAAGGGACGGGAGAGGAGAGAAGAAAATGTGATGGGAGGAAAGAAGAAGGGACGAAAGGAAGTGAGAGTAAATGTGCTAGAAGAGAAGATGACAGGAGGAAAGGGGACAAGAGAAAACGCGACAGGAAAGAAGGGAATGGAAGAGAATGTGACAGGAGAGAAGACGACAAGAGGAAAAGACAACAACCAGACATATGCAAACCGGAGGAGCTACTCCGAGGCAGTGATTGAGGGGGCAAGGAGAAAAGAGAGAGTGTTTATGGGCGATTCAATTCTGAGAAAAACAGACAAGACTATATGCGAGGGGAAGGACGTTGTTGTATGTCTACCGGGGGCTAGGATAGAGCATGTGACCGAAAGGGTAGAGAAGGTATTGGGGCATGGCAAGGGAGGGTCTATACTAGTACACGTTGGGACAAACAATGCAGACAAGGAGGGAACAACTGGGATAGTTCAGAAGTACAGACATCTAGTGAGGAAGCTAAAGAAGACAAGAGTGGAACAGGTTATTCTCTCAGGAATTTTGCCAGTAATGGGAGGAAGGGGGGCAAGATACAGAAACTGTAAGAGGATGGCAATCAACGCACTAGTTGAGCAGATGTGTGAGGGAAGAGGGCGTGGGATTCATAGATTTATGGGGTACTGTTGGGAGAGAAGATATGTACATGAGAGATGGCCTCCATCTAAGTGGAAAGGGGGCAGCAGTATTCTCAGAGAATCTGCTGCGATCTGTTGACAGTGGGACAGGTTGCATCTATTTAAACTAAATTCGCAGGGGGGACTCGCAGAGAAGCCTGAAACTGGAGGCATAGATAAAGGCAGCAAAAATAATTCAGCAAGGAACAGTCTGGAAAACTGTTCTGAAGCTGGGTATAAATGTGTTTGTTTAAATGCAAGGAGTATAGTAAACAAAAGAAATGAACTAAACATTATGGTAGAAGATATTGACCCTCACATAATAGGTATAACCGAATCATGGGCAACCACCGATATATCAGATGCCGAATTGGGACTGACAGGATATGTAATGTTTAGGAAAGATAGAATAGGAAGAAGGGGAGGTGGAGTTATTTTATATATTAAAGAATCTATCCAGGCTTATGAAATAAAATTAGACAGAGAAGCAGATTGCGAAGAAGCTGTTTGGTGTAACATAGTTACAGGAAACTCAACGTTAACGGTTGGATTAGTTTATCGAAGTCCAAACATAAGCATAGAAGAGAATGAAAAAATACAAAACGCTATAATGGAAGTGAGCAAACGGACTGTGTTATTATGGGGGATTTTAACCATGGGCATATAAAATGGAAATCTCTACAGAGTATGGGTAGTGAGGACCACAAGTTTTTAGTTTTAGTACAAGATAGTTTCCTTTCTCAACATGTGCTAGAACCAACCAGGGGAGAGAATGTGTTAGACTTAGTTTTGTCCTCACAGAATGAATTAGTTGACAATGTTAAATTATGTGAGCCTCTGGGAAGTAGTGATCACAGCCAGATACATTTTACCATCAAAATAAAATCAGAAAGAAATAATAAAAAGCAGTTCAGGAGAAATTTCCACAAAGGAAGATATAAGGAAATGAGGAAATATTTAGCAAAGATAGACTGGAATAATACACGGAAGAATAAGACAGCAACAGAATGCTGGAATATCTTAAAGAATAAAATAGAGTGCATCGTAGATAAATTTGTTCCCTTCAAAAAACAAGGGAAACGGACCAGAAAGAAATACTTATCGAAAGAAGCCATTAGAAAAATTAAGTATAAACAAATGATCTGGAAGTCATATAGACGTACTGGCAATGACGAAGACTATAACATTTATAAAGAAGCACTAAACCAAGCTACAGCTGAAATTAGAAATTCAAAGAGAAGCTATGAACATAAATTAGCTTGTAATATAAAACATGACAGCAAGAGTTTTTATGCGTATGTTCGAAGCAAACAGAAAGTTCAGGATAAGGTCGGTCCTCTAGAAGATAGTGCTGGAAATATAATATCAGAAGGATTCTTAATGGCTGAAGACCTAAATGAGTATTTTAGTTCAGTGTTTACCAGAGAAGACACTAGTTCACTGCCAGTACCAGAGGCTAAGTTCTAGGGGGCAGAATCAGACTATTTAAGACAGTTGATTGTAACCCCAGAAATGGTAGCTAAGAAAATTAGGGCTATGAAGGAAAATAAATCACCTGGAGTGGATGGTATTCCACCCAAACTACTAGTGGAAATTGTAGAACAAATTAGCATACCGCTTGCAACAGTTTTCAACTTGTCATTAGAAGAGGGAGTGGTTCCTTTAGAATGGAAAGAAGCAAACAGTATACCGTTATTTAAAAAAGGTTCGAGAAACAAGTCAGAGAACTATAGACCAGTGAGTTAAGACAGAAGAGGGAGTGGTTCCTTTAGAATGGAAAGAAGCAAACAGTATACCGTTATTTAAAAAAGGTTCGAGAAACAAGTCAGAGAACTATAGACCAGTGAGTTTAACATCAGTGATTTGTAAATTATTAGAAAGACTAATTAAAGATCACATGGTGGATTTTCTTGTTAAACATAACTTGATAAACCCATCTCAACATGGGTTTCTAAAAGCGAGATCATGCTTAACAAATATGTTATGTTTTTTGGAAGATATCACTAAGTGGGTAGATGATGGATCACCAGTAGATATCATCTACTTAGATTTTCAAAAAGCTTTCGACAAAGTGCCACATCAGAGATTACTGCTTAAACTAAAAGCCCATGGCATAGGAAATGGTATAATTAACTGGATAGAGAAATGGCTGATTGACAGAAGACAACGGGTAGTTGTTGATGGGGAGGCTTCAAACTGGAAATCAGTTTTGAGTGGGGTTCCACAGGGATCAGTACTAAGATCTATATTATTCTTAATATATATAAACGATTTGGACGATGATATAGCTAGCAAGGTGTTGAAATTTGCAGATGATACAAAAGTGTTTAGAAGGATTAAAAGTGATGGGGATAGACAGCATTTACAAGATGATCTAGACAGGTTGATCAAATGGTCTGAAAAGTGGCAAATGTTGTTCAATTTTGGGAAATGTAAATGCCTTCACACAGGACATGGGAACGAATATGTAGAATATACAATGGGGGAACTGTATTAAGTACTACTGTAAAAGAAAAAGACTTAGGGCTGACAATTAGTGCTGACATGAAGGTTTCAGAGCAGTGTGGAATTGCAGCTTCAAAGGGAAATAAAATCCTTGGATTGATTAGGCGAAATATAGCATATAAAAAAAAAGAACTAATAATACCGCTGTACAAAACAATAGTTAGGCCTCATTTAGAATATTGTATACAAGCGTGGAGGCCATACCGCAAGAAGGACATAGATATGCTAGAAAGAGTACAGAGGAGAGCGACTAAAATGATGCAAAAACTGAGGGAACTTAGTTATGAAAAACGCCCAAAAGAATGTGGTTTAACAACATTAGAGACCAGGAGATTGAGAGGAGTTCAGTTAGAAGTGTTTAAAATATTGAATGGTTATGAAAATATTTATAGAAATATGTTTTTTTCAGTTAAGAAAGATAGAAAGACTAGAGGACATGAAGTTACATTAGTAAAGGAGCAGTGTAGATTAGACGTAAGAAAGTTCTAATTTTCACAAAGGACTGAATGAATGGAACAGATTATCTGATGATTGTGTGGGTGCTAGTAGTGTGAATATGTTTAAAAATAAAATCGACACATGCCTCAGAAGGGCTGGATATATGTAGATAAAAGGGTTGGACTCTCGATAAGCCAAAGGGCTTCCTTGTCCACCTGCCATCTAGAGTTAATTCTCTGGATGGCAATCTTGTTAAATCTTTAGATGATAATAACAGCAGGTGAGAAGTTTAAGAAACTTTGTAGGTCACGTTTTCTTATAATCAGACAAAACGTTAACATGGTCGCCAATGGGAAAACTAACAGTGTGCTGAGCCCATATCCGACACGTGACCGACTCTGCTATTTTCTGCTTGAAGCGTATTCTGCTTACCACAAACAACAAAAGGAATTGATAAAATACTTAAACATGCCCGGTACATTCAAATCCCACAATAGGAAAAATCATCAGGCCAATCTCAAAGACAAACTTAAGATAACAAAAATCTATCATCAAGTCATTTCCAACAAGAAACTTCACAATAGAAAAACTTGTTGTCAGGTCATGTTCAATTACACACCTCAAGATAGGACCAACATTCGGCAACTCACTCTCAATAACACATTTCAAATTTTGTAATACGTTCATCGAATGATTCTCAGGGAAAAAAATCGGTTTTGAAATACAAGTACACCTCCTCATTTACGTTCAAATGCCCCCTCCCCCCATTCAGGCTCACTACAAACCTCCAAATGCACACCCCTTGCCTTGTACCCTCTATAGGGAAGTTTGTAAATCATTGTACAGTATCCATATCTCCAATAGGTGGCAACGAAGAAAGGCCGACCATTTATCGCCCACGTCGTAGGTAACTGTCTCTAAATAACAATCGGTGCGTTTAAATGTATCATCAATTGGCAGATCAGAGTCCAATAGTAGAAGGAAGCAGATCTACTCAAAATACACAAATATTAGTGTATTAATATATAGTTATTTAAAGATATGAACATTTTCATCATGCTATTCGCAGATGTACGCATATCCGTGTATTGTTTATTATAGTATGTTAACTAATGATGCGAACACTTTCAGACAGTTGTTTTGTATGTTCACACAAACAAGTGACACAGGGATGATATTTTGCTTTAGATAGCAACAACATTAAACAAACCAAAGAAAAGTACCGCAACTGTGGCAGG
>JAHLWY010001661.1:0-16975 GCA_020002185.1 Paraescarpia echinospica
TGGCTGTCTGTATGTATATGTGTTTCTGTCTGACTGTCTGTCTCTGCGTCTGAATAAATATGTGTCTGCTTTGTCCATAATCTCGCGCGTGTTGATCTAAATATCATGACATCTACTAACCAAACTTCCACAGGGCGTGGTTCTGCGCCAACCATCCGCGAAATGCAAACCCTGCTAGACGTCTGTTTTGTCCGACTATCTGGCGATGTTACAATACGCACGAATCCCAGTTTAACTGGAACTGCTTCACCTGAAGAACGATTTTGCTTTGCACAAACGTGGCAACTGCGCTCCTTCCACATTAGAACTATCGATTGTTTAACACTGGTCGGTCAATATACAACTGTCACGCGTTTACACATTTCTAGGTGCATTGATAGAAGCGCCCGCTCGGCAGTGTTTGTTACGTAATAGAAGCTAAATTGGATAACTACGTGTTGGCAAGCGACCATATCAGGATTGTAGAATGCATTTACGCTATGCTTAGAATGTTCAGCAGTAATTGAAACAACGTGCTGATCTGATGCATCGAACCATGAGAACAGTCCTTGTTCGAAAAGTCGTTGACGTGTAATTGCAGGAGAATTGGCTTTGTCTCTCCTGTCAAATGCTGCACTCATCTAACAGAAGCATCAAAACTGAGCGCTCGTTGGCGTAGAGCTATACGACATTTTATCGGCGCATGACAATTTCAATCGCGGAAAAGCCATATATTTCCTGAATATAATATCAACATTCACATGCTAATCAGGAGTGGCTGTATTTTAGTTATGTTAAAATATAATCCCATGTGACATGTGTACGTTCGTGGATGTAACATTGGTTGGCTCTATCCTTATAATATGTTACGCTCAATTTAGATTTTGAGTCCCCCACCAGTTTGTAATGCTTCATAACACTGACCTGCTTACCACCTAAAAGGACATTCTTTTAAAAAAAAGACCCTAGGGCTATCTGTCATGGTACATAAGAACTAGAATAAAGAATAAAGTACAAGATCAAATGATAAATTACTAGAATAAAGTACATGTTTAACTAACAATAAACAATAATACATCAATTGTTCAAGTTTAGACCTACTTTTAATACAATAATACAATGAAAATTACATTTCAATTGTCAAATGAATAACATATCGGATGTGTCCGAAAATTGATTTTTTTCTTAAAAAAGGTAATTATTCATATCGTTCTGAAAACCTACAATTTTATTGGTAACAAAATACGTCAATGGAAAAGAAATATGCATGTTCCGAATTGAGTCCAAGCAAATTTTAGATACCAAAAAGATGAAAGCGTCGCCTTTCTGTTAAGCACTAATTTTGCATTAGTAAACACATCAGTTGTTTTAAACAACTGCTGGAGCTGAACAAGAATCAAAATTCCATCATGAAATCCTACATGGAAAGCAAATGCCTCACACTGCTCTACTCACGGAGCGTAAGAAGCTAGCTTCATTGTTAATAGTACAAACATGAAAACAACAAAATGTTCACACCAACCTGAAACACATTCTATTAGAATTGTCAACAGTAAATGTCAAAGGGTTTGTGTCAACTCAAACACAATGTGCGGCAATGGTTCTGTTCACCATCCTCCAGGAGTACTAATCACCCGAGACGCATCGCATAGAATTAGTTTCAGTTATGTTTTATAAATGAAATGAACCGGGGTAAACCATGTGATAGTGTATACGAATGACTGTCCGTGTTCACAAGATATTATTATTTGTTATTCAAGTTTAGACAAATACAGCATTCAATTTCTTTCCGTCACATTTCACATAATCGGGAGTTAAAATTAAATTTGTTTTCCGATCGATGTGTTCGGTACAAATTTGGTTTGCTGCAAGTTGGTCACAGACACGTACAGACACGCACAGGCATGCACAGACACGCACAGGCATGCACAGGCACGCACGGGCACGCTCGGGCACGCACGTCACGCACGGGCACGCACGGGCACGCACGGGCACGCACGGGCACGCACGGGCACGCACGGGCACGCGCCTCCAAGCACAGGTACGCGCAGGCTCGCGCATGCACGCACAGACACATACAGATATGCAGAGACGCGCACCGATATGAGCAGACACGCGCATACTCGATCACACACACAAATATTCACATCATGTCATGACCTTGGATATACAACATGAAGTAATTCGCTACAGTGACTTACCCAATGCACTTGTGACATTCGTTGACAACCGTCCGTATCCTTAGGGTGTGCTTTCTGTACGATTCTCTTGTTGACTGCTTGACAATTGCGTAACAGCCCTGCATTTTTTTTCAAATGTTGTAATGTATGAAACGGGTTATGTACCATTAAGTAGTTTTCGATGGCGGGAAATCCACGTATAATCCACTAATTAAAACCGGGAAGAACGACGAGGTTGGTTCTCTTCGATACCAAATGGCGTTACATGTGCGCACGACACGTGAATCGGTTGCCCAGGTGTGTGATCGATTCTTCGTGAATAGCTCGTCTGTCGCTTGTGTCTGTAAACAAAACCCTTCTATTGGCGGGGGAGGGAGCACAGTCTGTTGCAATTCATGGACATACATAATTATTTGTAATGTTCCAATCTTTACAATGTTAACTCTTTCCAGCAGAACGAGCATTGTGGATTCCATAGTCGAAGTACGGTTGACGTAGTGCTCAGGTATCGGTGGTTGTGTGCCAAGGCACATAAATATCGCTTCGCAGTCGAGATTCTTAGCATAGACATGAGCCGAGCATTTGATACATCAGACGAGACAAGCTGATGGAGATACTTCCAACCGTCATTGAAGAGTTGAAAATTCAAATGATGAGACTTTTTGTAAACACATCACTCGCACCTTGCACGTCATTCCGTGGCACAGAGTGTTCAAACACAGTCTAGAGTTACGACAACAATCGTCAGTTACATGTGATATTAATGACTACGTAATACAGCGATTTTACCTCAATTACGTTTTTTATGGAGCGCAGTGGACTAATAATCGAGATAACTCGGTTTCGAATCCTGTGCCGCCGTGTCGAATCAGGGAAAGTTCGTTCACTCTATGTTGCTCCAGTTCTCTCAGTCATATGACTGATCCCAAGGGCATAGGCAGTGACGGATATTTGTATACGAATACTCTTCGCGCATAAACTGCAGAGTGGCTGAATGCTTCCCAGAGAAGTCTCGATGGTATTCGATTAAACAAGAATGTCAGAAGTAAAGGATCAAGTGCTTTGAGCAGACCAAAGGACTGGGTACTGCGGTATATAACTACTTACTTTCTTGGGCTCTTGAGATTCACGTATGTACATGTGTTGGCCTTACACGGAAGGGTTCATTATAATTATTATGCGCAATGATAAAATAAATTTGTGTTATGTTACGTATACGGTCAATACTTATGACAGAAGGATATTCATATGGTAATGCAGATTACATGGAGAGAATACGTCAATTTTTCGTCAATTAAGCTCATCAGCTAGATTCGTGTTTTATATGTAGACCTTATATCAAGGGGGCTATTATAATTATTATACATAATGTTCCTCTTTAGATGTACCTGCTCTATGTGATGTGTACGATACATGCCCATTGGAGTAACATACTTATAATTACGCTGACCATAACCATGTTATGTAGGAGACGAACTGGACAAGTAATTCGTGCATATTTTGATACCAATAAGGATTTCATTGAAAACCTAATGCAATGTTAAACTATTTTAATGTCGATGTATGTTGTTTTGACCTCTGAATATAATTTGTGCGTATTTACATACACGTATATGGATTATTTGAGGTTTACAGAAACATCATCTTGCTCAATCTTTTTCCCGAAATTAAAATCGTCACAAAATCGCAAATAAAAGCTATTGAGGGGGCCCAATATAAACTTGCGTAATTTTGACAATGTTCCCTAATTTGTTGAGCTATATACTTTTGATATATTATCTAGGATATATGCTTGCTTTCAAAACTGTAAGATTTGCTTATGTTGCAATTTGTTCCAACATGACCGTAGTTTGGTCATAAAAGTCGTAGATTAACCACGCATATCGGTGGATGAGTGTCCGTCATTCGTGACAACAATAGGCACCCATCAAGGTGCCACAAGACAGCCTCAGCCCAGTGCTGTTTATAATCTACATCGAGGAGCGTACCTTCAAAACACTACAGTTAAGTTCAAAACACTATCCCAACGTACTCCCAAGACACTACCCAATGTCAAAACACTACCGTTATTATAGTTGACCACCCAAGTAAATAAGTTACCTTTAGTAATCATCCTATACACTAAGGTCGAGTTCGTAATCGTTGAATCCAATTAGGCAACGGGAATAAATAGTTAGTGTGAAATATCATAACATATTAATGCATAGACGCGGGAACGGGGGGGCGGCAGGGGACAGTTGCCCGTGGAATTTCTCAGGGACAGACATACGTCCAGCCCCCCCCCATTAAATGTGAACGATGTTTATTTTTGTGGCGACCGTCAATGGCAGGTGGAAATGTAAATGTTATGCCCCCCTCCGGCTTCCGATGTCACAATCGAGCCAACCGAGACAGCCAGAAGGTGAAGGAAGGTGTGAACATTGGCGGCGGCGAAAATATGAATTTCGTTCCCGGATCACTGTATTAATGTCATTATTATAATTAGCTACGGTTTGAGTTAGTTATGGTTGACGTTAGTCATAGCGTAAGCGTTGGAACCAATCAAATGACGGGAATAAATAGTTAGTGTGATAATCAGGCGAGGGGAATAAATAATTATTCATAACACCTACGTCATCCATGAGAATCGTTGCCATTTACCGCCCGCCGCCATCATTAAAAAATGGCTTGTCAACAACTGTGTTTTTTGAAGAATGAGACCGTTTCATCGACGACCATGCCATAAAACCTGGACCTCTGATTATCATGTGAGATTTGAACTTTCATATTGACAACGCTCCAAATGTTGATGCACGGCGACTGATCAATTCTGTGAATGTCCCATAAATGGTGTGGAGGGAGGGAGGGAGGGAGGGAGGGAGGGAGGGAGGAGGGAGGAGGGAGGGAGGAGGGAGGAGGAGGAGGGAGGGAGGGAGGGAGGGAGGGAGGAGGGAGGGAGGGAGGGAGGGAGGGAGGGAGGGAGGGAGGGAGGGGTGGATGTTTAGAAAGGTAAAATATGGTTGATGGTCCGATAATTGTTTCGTTAAAATACTGATTTTGGTGTTATTGCTGGATCGGTTAATTTACAAAACAATTTATCTATTAGTGTTCCATTATTATTTGAAAATCTTGTAGGGAGTGTAATATGGGGGTAAAAGCTATAAGATATTAATAAATCAAAAAAATCACCAAAAACATATCTTTCGTTAATTTTAAGAAGATTTATATTGAAATCACCAGAAATAATGATGTCGGATTTTGATTTGTCAAAGGATGAGATAATTGGTGTGAATTCGCTAAACAACTTTGTTTTATAATTTGGTAAATATTTCCAATTATAATATATTTTAAGAGTCCACCTCCACTTATGTTGATACATTGTCCTTCCCTATGTTGAAACTGATTTAGACACAAAATAACTTTGAAATTGTATTTGTTGCTTAAGTAAATGAGTAGTCCGCCTTTAGTGCTTCATGTTTTGCCTTGTGTGATGCAATGATATCCCTCGATTTGTAGGTGTGATAGATCATCATTATCTGAAAGCCAGCTTTCCTGAAAGCACATTACGCTAAATTAAAATTTATTCTGGTTAAGTTATTCTAAGAAGGCTTCAATTTCGCTGAATTTTGCATTAATATATTATATGTTTGAGATAAGTATTCTAAACCGTTCGTTATTTGTTTCTGCTAGTAGTTTAAAATTGTCACGATCATAATATGTCGAATGACGTATTGGTTGAAAATCTTCATCAGCAGCCTCATTTAGCTGTAGTACAGTAAATAGAGAATTCACATTAATACCTCCTTGAAACGAAGGAAATGAATCGTTAGCTAGCATTCTTTAAATGAGTAATTATGTTTGAAACATATAGCATAACAACCGACTGTCCACTGTAAACCAAAAGCCTTGTTTTACCATAGTCATACGAAGTTAGTATACTCAATGTTGTGTAGCATGTCACCATATCTGTCACCATGCAAGAAATACATGTTTGTGCAACAATAATTATAAACCAAAAAGAAATGTATAGAAAAAGATTATGAACTGTACGTGTCGTGACCGGACGTATCCGGACCGGTCTTCCCATTGGTATGACATAATGACAATAGTAATCATAATAAAATTAGCAAGACGAAAAAAACAATGCGACCAGCTAATTGGAATTTGCATTATGTCTGCGATAACTAATTAATTGAATTTAAATGGAATCCACTGCAAGTAATTATATCACATTATAAATTATGTTAACACGCAGGTATGTGTGAAAAAGTAAACAATGTGTGGAAACCAGTAATATAATGATACAAAGTATGTAAATAAGTATGCATAATTCATGTCATACCGAGATGCAAATTGCATTATTCAATACATTTGTGGAAATAAGTATTGATTAATCGAAGGAAAGACACACATTATAATTAATTTGCATTATAAGGAAAGCAACGAGAACATAAACTGCAAAAAAATTGCAAGACGCAAGCTATACCATAAAGTAATTATAAAAAAGCAAATGTTGCGTCAGTAGTTGGGGATATATAGAGAAACAAAATCGCACAGACAATATATATCGCCTTGCATCTAGCAAGAGAAACAAAAATCGCAACTAATCTATATCATTATAATATACTTGAGAATAACAATGACGATGATATTACTTAACTAAGTAAGAGAGTATGTACACTTGCTAATTAACGAAGTACGCTGTCCAGGTCTTTGATAACACTGATCTCTTTAATTACACCCAGCACCCTCGTCTTGTAGGCCAGTCCTACTCTGTTCGATGTTAAATCTTCGTTTATAAAGATGGACTTGTCTTTATCGCTGTCGACGTTTCAGCTGTGTGCGAGCTTTATAAATATCATCCCGGACCGCCTCGCTACGGATGCGCACAATGATTGCGCGCTTCCTCAGGTTTCCGCTCTTGTCCTTCTTTGGGCCCAGGCCGTGACTACGCTCCAGATGGGCTGACGTCAGTTTCATCCCCATCTTCTCGTTGATCATTTGCAGCACGAGTTCATTCTACTTTCTCCATCCATCTCTGGAAGGCCCTGGAAGCGGAGGTTGGGACGGTGAGTGTACTGCTCTCGCTTGTCCGCCTCCGCCTCCGCCTCCGCCTCCGCCTCCGCCTCCGCCTCCGCCTCCGCCTCCGCCTCCGCCTCCGCCTCCGCCTCCGCCTCCGCCTCCGCCTCCGCCTCCGCCTCCGCCTCCGCCTCCGCCTCCGCCTCCGCCTCCGCCTCCGCCTCCGCCTCCGCCTCCGCCTCCGCCTCCGCCTCCGCCTCCGCCTCCGCCTCCGCCTCCGCCTCCGCCTCCGCCTCCGCCTCCGCCTCCGCCTCCGCCTCCGCCTCCGCCTCCGCCTCCGCCTCCGCCTCCGCCTCCGCCTCCGCCTCCGCCTCCGCCTCCGCCTCCGCCTCCGCCTCCGCCTCCGCCTCCGCCTCCGCCTCCGCCTCCACCTCCGCCTCCGCCTCCGCCTCCGCCTCCGCCTCCGCCTCCGCCTCCGCCTCCGCCTCCGCCTCCGCCTCCGCCTCCGCCTCCGCCTCCGCCTCCGCCTCCGCCTCCGCCTCCGCCTCCGCCTCCAGAACGTCCACCCTTTCCTCTAGGGCACTAGTCTGTTGAGCTTTGCACTGCAGCAGTTCCTTCATGTTTGTCATCTGGTGTCCCATGACGGCAGCCATTGTTTTGATCAGGAGTGGCGCCATTTGCTCCATCACTTCGATGACTGTTTCGGGCTTAGCGGCACTTGACGACTTGCCACGAGTCCGGTCGCCCTTTGTCGGCCTTGCACTCCCCCGTGATAACTTCAATTGTTCACTTTCAGCCGTGAAGAATTGTTGCACTATGTTGGATATTGTGTCCGACATGGCGGAAGAGGTGGGACAAAACAAGCAGAGCGTGACGTCTGGCGTGCGCCCAGTGAAGCGTGACCGTATAACTCGGCGTGGCCGACAATGCGGTATTTTCAGGGATCGGTTAAATATTACTTATTTTTAACGCCTATGCCGCACCGCACAAAATCCAAGGGCAGCCACCTTTCAATATATTGTTTCACTAACACAATGTCCCTCAGTTCCAATTGCCATACCTTCTGACACCGTCACACCAGTAGACAAAAACGGCACCGCTACGTAGACCAATCACCCGACCATGCTACCGGAGAAGTCAATAGGAGAACTGGCTCAGAGTGAAACACCACAGAGTGATCAAGCACAGAGAGCTCATGGCAAGCGATATCTATTCACAGATTGCATGGCAACAGTACATACTCGCATGTATGCCTGTGGTGAAGACTTGTATGTTGAGGACACTACTCTCGCCATCGAAACAAACAGGTTCTTTTCCTGTATGAATACCAAAGATCGCATAACCCTGTACCTACTTGAGAAGGTGTATGCGGTCGCAGCCACACGGAATGATGTTATGTCAAATGTGCCAGAGTACCACACTACGACAAAAGTGAGCACCCAGGAAGAAACACACACACACTGATGGTTCCATATGCTCCAGAAGTTGTAAATGAGGAATTTATGCTAAAAAAGTTATTTTTTTTCACAAAGGACACTGATTGCTGGGTTCTCCTTCTGCAAAGGTTGCCTCTCTTGGAGCCTAATACACGGATTATCAATGGTATAGAGATAAGACGAAAACAGACACAAACAGAAACAAGTCAGGGTTTTACTTAGAGCTCTTGCCGGATATCCTACGTAGAGGTCACATAACATTCTTTATAATCGCCTTCCAGTTGGGGCGGTCAACGGCCAGCCTCTATGCCGCCTCAAGCGTATGGCACAGGCCATCCAAATCCTGCTTGACAGTCGATCCATCGACGGCGAGGGCGCCCACGGGGCCGTTTCCGGGTGGAATTGGTACAATAGAGCGGCAGGGTAGTTTGATGCCATACGTTGCAGGTGGCCAAACCATTGAAGGCGTCGCTGGGTACTGAGTATTGATCCATGCTGCGGACCATAGCATTCCATTATTCACGTGTTATTGCTGATGTAGTAGAACCACTTTATGTTCTTGATGCGTCGGAGGCTCTTCGTGGCGAAAGGATATATTTTCTTGGCCTGTTGAACGGTCAGTTGCCAGGTCTCGGAGGTATATAAGAGGATGGAAATAACGAGAACATTGAACATCTTTAGTAGCTTGTAACCCTGCGAAATGGAACGTCTGCACCACAGAGCATTAGGGTGTCTTTTTATTGCACCCGCTGCTTTGCAGGGCTCAACATTGCGTACCTAGTACCTAGTCGCATTTGCGAGTATAATATTACGCCTGCAATGCTTTAGTCGCAATGTGCGACTTAGAACTTTGTCCATTGATTACTGCCCTGACAGGCAACTGACCATTTGGGCCCTTGTGTTGATATATTAAAAGGTATTAGCCATCATACAAATTGTGAATGATGACATTTAACCCTTTCTCTGCCCCTGCTTACCCCCTACAGCAGCAAATATTGATAACTTGTAGCAAGTGACTGATGACTTTTTGCCTAAGGTTGTGAGTTCATAGTCCTATGCAGGCACCCCTGTACTGTCCACCCCTGTACTGTCCACCCCTGTACTGTCCACCCCTGTACTGTCCACCCCTGTACTGTCCACCCCTGTACTGTCCACCCCTGTACTGTCCACCCCTGTACTGTCCACCCCTGTACTGTCCACCCCTGTACTGTCCACCCCTGTACTGTCCACCCCTGTACTGTCCACCCTTGTACTGTCCACCCCTGTACTGTCCACCCCTGTACTGTCCACCCCTGTACTGTCCACCCCTGTACTGTCCACCCCTGTACTGTCCACCCCTGTACTGTCCACCCCTGTACTGTCCACCCCTGTACTGTCCACCCTTGTATAATTTGGTGATTTGGGCAACCAGCAGAAAGAGGAAACTCCTAACCAACTAGCTGCTTTTTGTTTGTTTGAAGTTTAAACTGAAATAGTGTGTGCCTAACAGAACTCAATCTAATGCCTGTCAGAATATAAAGGAGATAATGTTCCTTGTGTTAAGACAGTATGGATATACATGTACACACAGTCAAACTAAATATGTATAATGTAAAAGCATTCAATCGCATAATTAATTGTTATGGTTGTAGATATCTATATCAAAACATTTACCGGGTAACATGCATGGTTAGGTCCAATTACATAACTGTGTGTGGAATTTGTTACAAACAAAATGTTATGTATAGTAGCATAGATGATAATTCAGACCGCTGTACGTTGTGTTGATTATTTGGTATCACATTTTTTTTCTCAATAAAATGCCATGACATGTCAAATGTTGCATTTTAATTAGTCAACGCATGTGTGCTCCTAAATATATATATACTTTGCTTTAGGAGCTTCGAGGTCTACTTTGCCGATTTTAACTGCGACCTCGTGGTCGACAGAGCCACCAGCAGATATAACGGAACCTACGTAAGTAATATCATCCATAAAAGTCGACGATTTCGTCATTGGAGTCAGGCTACAACCCATATATAAAAAACCGGGTTCTCAAAGAGCTGCAGCCCTAACTGGCTTCCATGCCATGGCACGACTGATGCAGTGACACTACCGGTTACACCAGTGGATTGGGGAAAGGCGCTTTTTGTTTATGAAGACGTATCCTAAAAATAATTTTAGCTCTAAGCCAACTTGGCAGCGGAGATGTGTACCCAGAAGTTATTGAACG
This sequence comes from Paraescarpia echinospica, assembly GCA_020002185.1. NCBI lineage: Eukaryota > Metazoa > Annelida > Polychaeta > Sabellida > Siboglinidae > Paraescarpia > Paraescarpia echinospica. The sequence goes on from JAHLWY010001661.1 coordinate 10,806, forward strand.
GTGTGAGTAGTTTAAGGGCTGCTAAGCATTGTTACTTAATTACGTTTTTGTACGATACGTATGTCCGTGAGCGTGCGTGCGTGCGTTCGTCCGTGTTTATGTTCTGGTATTATGTGCAATTGTTAATTAATTATACATAATTAATTATGTATAATCCAATACCAACCAGTTACATTGTTATCAAATTAACAATAATTAATGTCTTCAAAAATAATGTTTTATAACCCCCATAGTATTATTAAATTGATAGCAACACATTCAAACCAAATAGGCCATCAATGCAGTATATATAGTTTAGCAAATTTGCTCATTACTAGGGCAAGCTCAGGTAGAAAAAGCACGCCGAAAAAAGCACGCCGCGTATGTGCGGGTGTGCCACTCTCAGGGTGATTCACCCGTTTATCGGTGACATCAAAATAATCGTAAAGCCAACTGACAGACAGACAGGCGGGCGGGCGGGCGGGCGGGCGGGCGGGGCAGGCAGGCAGGCAGGCAGGCAGGCAGGCAGGCAGGCAGGCAGGCAGGCAGGCAGGCAGGCAGGCAGGCAGGCTGACAGACAGACAGACAGACATACAGACAGATAGACAGACAGACAGACAGACATACATACAAACAGCTCACTATTCTTCTTCTTCTTGTGAACCTCATAATTTTGAAGAAGGTTAGATAATCACAACAATGTAACAAAACATCGTTCAGACTTTAATACACGGTCCACCTTCAAAAGGGCGTTTGACTGTCCGACTATTAAACAGAACCTATTAAGTAAACCATAAAATCAATGCCAAATGGTGAATTCGATACGCCAGATGGAACGTCGATCACACGCACGGACTGGACTTCTTTGTGCTCGCAATAACACTGGCCCTTGTGCTTCTGGTTGGAACCAGTATCCAGATAGTTCTAAACTCATTTCGTTGTCAACATCAGAATAATCAGAATACACATACCGGCGCCACCCTGTCGAGACACAACGCACGGTGGCATTGTAATGATATATGCACTATTTGTTTTATCAAATAATATTTGTTGTTTTTATTTCACGTCTTTGGTCTTCTGGTGTATCCGTGCACACCTAACTTACACATCTCCCCGTCAAAGACCGTCTGCAATGTTTATTGCCTATTAGAAATTGCAACATTGGACACGTTTAGAGATCTTTAATGTACTGTTCATCTAGGAACAAAACACATAATCCTAATTTAATAAGATATGTTATAGTAAATGACTAAAATGAATGTAGTATACTAAATAAATGATATCATTGTGCTAACATAACGTGTTTGTTGTGTTTTACGTAACTCACTACTCGTGTTTCTTATCATTCAAGCAAATTATATCTGACCAAATAGCATTGGCTGTGGGATTACTCTGTAATGCGGCAACTTGTTATATATTTCGATATGTTTGATCTCACTGACAAAACACTTTTTAGATAGTCTAGCTACTTCCCGTTTCCAACATGTGTAATGCTTCATGGATAACAAAAGAAAGACGACTGCTTTGGCCTTGATCTAGTTATGAGCAGACATTGGAGACAAATCGTTTTACTGCGGGAGACGGCAGAAACCATTAAATCAGTTTGAAAGTGTGAACTGCGTAGTTTTTGCTGACTGCCTACCAGGCGTGGCGTAGGACTTTGTAATGGAGAACAAATGATAAGTAATATTTTTATTGTCAAGTTCCTTTGTTTGCACAATGTACGTGCGCCATACATGTAGCATGAGAGCATATAGCATTCAATATAAATTCTTGCGCATATAAGTGTAAATGGGTAGTTATTTGGCGTCGTTCATGGCTAGAAGATCGAGTCCAAGTAGACAAGATATGGGTTATACGGAACGACAATGAGACACTTTGTTTAAAGGGGAAATGAAGCACAGCCGTTTTATGCCATAATAGTCCAATATGTACTATACAAGTCTGCATTAGTGGAAACAGAAACTTAATCATTTATGAAACAATCTATAAACGGATTATTTTCGTATAAAGTCTATTTTTTGTCTGGCGACTGTAGATTTTTCATCGCGGTTAAATTTGTCGGGTCATCGGCTCGCAGCCTACTACCCGATATTTTCACGCCGATATTTTGTCGCGACTAGCTAAGGTGCACGAGTTAGACGGTTCAACTGCATCCTGACATATTGGGCTCACAGTTTATAGTGAATGAACTGAATTTGCACGTACGACGACACAGATCAGATGCTGTTACCACCTCAGTGTTGGCTGTTGCTAATAGTAATAATAACAGTCATGCTAGACATATCCCATTCAGCAGACTTTTCCTGTCAGCGTTTCGCTTTCACGACTCTTGCTCTAGTCAGTAGATTACACATCGTAAAGCCTAAAGGCATTGATGGAATTCCCATGCTGTGCCTTTTTCTATAGTCCACTGTTCGGACTTCAACATTTCGCTTGGCATCATGACCGTGGCTCTGGGAGGCAGCCATGTTTACAATGACGTGTGCGCGTGCACGTTTACCATTGGTCGGTAATCGCGCGAGCCCCGACAATTTGTAGGGGTCCGCAGCACACTAGCAGACAAGACTCGTCAGTACGTCCTGCGATCTAGCGCTGTCAGACATTATTCGACAAGCGCCGATCGTGTCGGAATTCGCAGCACACTAGCCAAGAAGTGAAGATTATTTGTTGGACTTCGAAAAACGGCTGTTGTGCTGCGGGCTTAAATCGGCAAATTAGAGCACTGCGTATCGCGTCGTTTTTTCGATGAAAATTCCAAGTGAGTTATTTGATTCGACTTGTTTACATTTATTTCATAAAATTAATGTACAATTCTGGGTATAAAGTAAAAGAGGTAAGTTTTTATATAGCGCAGTATCCAGTCCTCGGGAATATGGAAAGTTGTTTCCTAGCACTTATAGTATATCCAATAGCCATTCGGTGCATTCCATTTCATAATTTTATGTTGTTGTATCTACGTACATGTTTACGTTGTTGTATGCTCGGAGCTACGCTGCGTCGCTTATTGAATTACTGTGTGCAGCGGTGGTTGGCATTTACAGTTGGTGATGCTGAGGATGATGATGATGATGATGACCATGAAAACGAAGATGATGATGACGATGTGGAAAATAAAGATAATGATGGCAAAAATGACGACGGTGATGAAAATTTACTAGTGCACGGATGTGACAACGGCGATGATGATAATGATGAATATTAACGAAGACGAACTTGACGAGGATGGCAATCAAGGTAATTATGATGAATACTATAATGAAGATGAAAATAAAAATATAATCAATCAGCAATTTTAATTATATATACCAGGGTACATATATATATGGCAACAACACTACTCAATGTGTCGTCAACATTGTCGAATCGATTTCGGCGGTTGAGGAAGCGGGAGAATCAGTCTTACCAGGCGGTTGGATGTTAGCGCGATGGCGCGATGAGATGGAGCGAAGGCTGGAAGTTATGCAAAGACCACCACCTTGGCGCCGTCGATGTATCGCACTGTAGTTTTGGAACGACGCTATGCTGATGAATTGGTGCTACCACGCCATCATTCCATGGCGTTGCGTCATCGCGCAATCGTAATACACCATCATCTCGCAGCAGATGTTATTTCGAGAATTTGCATTGTCTATGGATTGGAATGGTGCAGATTTTGTTGCGATAAATTACAGTGTCTATGTTGTATATCTACGTCATATGACATATTAGTTTCCGTACATTGGTGGAATACACATGTAAGTGCACATGCAATCAAATACTCCTGTCTAGCCGGCTGAGTTTAGCTTGCACCGTTGCTATGATAATACACCGTCAAGTGTGTCGGATCAGTAACTGCTATTCCATAATTCATCAACTGTCTGCGTCACTGTTGGTGTCCGTTACCAGTTCGACTTTACGAGTAAGACTCAGACGAACATGAGCTAACTGTCTACGTTTTTCACAGCTGTCTCTGATTTTATGTGGTTGTCTTAATCCGCTGCTCCGTCTGGTTCAAGCTCTTCGGCCGACACAACCATGTTGCGACTAGTTGTCGCTGTTTCAACCGTTGGCTACACGATACTCTTGTGCTGTCAGATAGCGTAAGTCCGTCATAATACTCTGTACATTCTTGTGTGTCTTGGTCATTATGACTGTTCTCCTAGATATATTCGTATTTGTTTCACAGCTGACACATCTTACATTAAAACGTTACCTCTGTTTGATGTATCAGCTATGTTAGATATTACGTGAGGAAACCTTTATTAGGAAATATTCGGGTCCGGGAAGATTAGGGTTGTACACAAATTAATAAATTCCCCACATCTGCCAACATAATAACATTTATGCATTTTATATTGCCTAAGTGAATATTGCTTACATTAATGTCATAGTTGTGCTTGCAGTTACATCAATTTAGCCTACATCCCAAAGTTTGTTGAGTCAGATCGACATGATATCGGTTTACGGAGTAGCTGTTTTCGTTTTTAGATGGACATTTTTCTCTCCAAACATGCAGTCACCAGCCGGGCCGTTGTATGCTGGTGTCCGGCATTGGTAAGTGTTCATTCACTGCGGCTAGCACTTCATCTAACCGGTTTGGTCTAAGAGGTCGTTAAACTATTGCGTAACTTTCCAGGGATAACGGCTTTACCGGATCCATAACGTATTATAGAGTGGTGTTGTCTTTATACAAGACGACATCTTGCTTTGAAACTCATTTGTTTCGCACGATAAGTCCACCCCATTGTTGTCCTGTGGTTGACAATATTCTAACATATATATCTTATTTAATTAATACCATTGTGGACAACAAAGTCTTGAGTTTTTTATTGATAACTTTATCCCATATTATTGGTATTATTAGTAATATTAGTACTATTAGTAGTAGTAGTAGTAATAACAGTAGTAGTAGTAGTAATAATAGTAGTAGTAGTAATAGTAGTAGTAGTAGCAGCAGCAGTAGTAGTAGTAGTAGTAGTAGTAGTAGTAGTAGTAGTAGTAGTAGTAGTAGTAGTAGTAGTAACAGTGGTGGTCGTAGTGGTGGTGGTGGTGGTGGTGAAGGCAGTAGTGGTAGTAATAGTGGTAGTAGTAGTAGTAGTAGTAGTAACAGTGGTGGTCGTAGTGGTGGTGAAGGCAGTAGTGGTAGTAATAGTAGTAATAGTAGTAGCAGCAGTAGCAGTAGTAGTAATAGTAGTAGCAGCAGTAGCAGCAGTAGCAGTAACTAAGGTTCCATTCAAGCTCATGGCCAACAAGTGCGACGCAGAATAAATGTCAGTAATAGAAAGTGGATCTAGCATTTTGCATTTGGATAATTTAAATGTCAACGTTATATTTGAACTTATTGCATATTTATTATGAAGAGGAAGAGCGCCACTGTAGATAACAACATAAACTTTTATGTGTTGTTTTGGCGGCGTTTGAGATGTTGCTAGATATTATTTTCTGTGTAAGCGTCGTATCAAACGTAATACTGTTCGACAGTTCCTATTTTATTTCGTGGTAGTCTTACTTGGTATTTCCTGTATCATTATGTGGTCGTGTCGTGCCTGCTAGATCACTGCTCAGAAGACACCCAAGTGCTACCAAATGGATTGGCCTTTGTCACATCAGTAAGTAGTGGTGACCGTTTATATTACTTGTCATTATATATATATATATAGAGTGTGTGTGTGCGGACGCATTTATGTATGCGTTTGTGTGCGTGAGTATTTTTGTGTGTGTGCTTATATTAACCATTACTTTATGGGTTTATGGGTATTGTAAAGTAACATAATTTATACGATTACCACAATAGTGGTGGTGATGATGGTGACGATAATGGTGATGTGTGTTGACGACTATGATTGTTGTCACGATGGTGGTGATGATAGTGACAATAGTGGTGCATCTACTATTTTGCCTGTGGTCACGATAGTGGTGATGACGGTGACGCCAATGATCACGATATTAACGATAATAAAGATGATAATGTCCACAACTATATAATATATTAAATTTGGTTGTTATATACCTGCAATATGCATCAGGCGAAGCGATAAGACCTTTATATGTTGACCATGATATTGACCATTCAACGCGTTTGTGACCCATATCGGCTAACGCGACATCAATATGTCTTATATGGGTATTTAAGCGGTTTCACCGTGAGACGCGCACGGACACACTCATATTCATATGCATGCACGCAAACAAAGCATACACGCACACCT
>JAHLWY010001662.1:0-16949 GCA_020002185.1 Paraescarpia echinospica
CACTCACTCACTCACTCACTCACTCACTCACTCACTCACTCACTCACTCACTCACTCACTCACTCACTCACTCACTCACTCACTCACACACTCACTCACACACACACACACTCACTCACTCACTCACTCACTCACTCACTCACTCACTCACTCACTCACTCACTCACTCACTCACTCACTCACTCACTCACTCACACACACACACACACATACACACTGTTGGTTGATTATTGTGGACTGGTCTCTATATCACTGCACCTGATGCCATTCTGAAGACTTTACCCCATTTAATCTGATTTATTTTGAAATATTTTTTTCTGTTTAGAACGAACGGGCGCTTTCAGGTCACTGCTACAGTGATGATGATAGTGATAGCCCTGATGGTGCTGAAGTCTATGAAGAAGCGTTGGTGACCAGAGGGAGAGGGGACATGTCACGTGGCAGTAGACAAGAAAAGAGGGCGAAACCCAAGTCCAAAAAGGTATGTTTTGTATTATATATATATATATTTATATATAGTATATATATATATATATAATATGTATATAATTTATATATGTATAATATATATATATATATACAATATATATAATAAATATATATAATTTATATATATACTATATATATATATAATAAATATATATAATTTATATATATGTATATAATATATATAATGTATATAAACTCTTTCCAATGACCTCCAATTCTCAGAATCTTCCGGAGTCCAAACTGTAAATATCACATTCCCCCTTCCATACCCGCATGTTCATTCACACGTGTGTGTGTGTATGTGCAAATGTGTGTATGTGCATGTATGTGTGCGTGTATGTGTGCGTGTATGTGAGCGTGTATGTGTGCGTGTATGTGAGCGTGTATGTGTGCGTGTATGTGAGCGTGTATGTGTGCGTGTATGTGAGCGTGTATGTGAGCGTGTATGTGTGCGTGTATGTGTGCGTGTATGTGTGCATGTATGTGTGCATGTATGTGAGCGTGTATGTGTGCGTGTATGTGAGCGTGTATGTGTGCGTGTATGTGTGCGTGTATGTGAGCGTGTATGTGTGCGTGTATGTGAGCGTGTATGTGTGCGTGTATGTGAGCGTGTATGTGTGCGTGTATGTGTGCGTGTATGTGAGCGTGTATGTGTGCGTGTATGTGAGCGTGTATGTGTGCATGTGTGTGTGTAACGTTCCACCACAAATTGAGTCTCATTTCATCATCTTTTTGTTTGTTGGTTTTCTAGTTATGGTGCCTTGTTAAATAAGGAAAGAAAGTGTTTTCCAATGACACCAACAATATGGTCCCTCTCGTGTGCAAAGATATATAGTTTTTAACTTGATACCTACAGAAAGTAACACTTTTGGGAATTCATTCTCTATACATCCCAAAAAATATGCATGATTTATTTTTTTGGCCCAGAATGAATGATACTCATTTTGTGGTGTAGATGTACACAGTCATACACATGCAAAAATACACACGTGCATCCATGCATAAATGCACATATTTCTCCCACGCAAATATCACTAGAATGTTATACAATCCATAATGGACTTGGAGCTACTGAAATATGGTTAACACTTCCTCTTGCCATACATTACACATTTGTTCACTGTACATCACGGCGAAATGTTCATACACATAGTTCACTTAAGTGTACTGGTTTGATACCTGAGCACACCTGCCCACACGAAAACAACCACGTATATGTTTTTAAAAAAGATTATACTCCATAACGCTGACATTTCTGTATATGCTATCCAATATCAGGAATCACTTGTATCTGTATGTCAATGTGCCCTGTCATTTTATTTAGATGTAACTGTACTAAATGTATAAATCTGAGCCACAGCAATGACGAGATGAGATGAAAATGTTGTTGTAGCAACATCTTTAATCTATTGCTGTGTCATGAAACATGATAACTCATCTATATGGTATTTTATCATAATAATAATATACACCCCTGTATATTAATTGATGTAATGCCAGATCCAGAATTGTTTGTGATGCTTAAGGGGTGGAATGCCATCTAGAAAAGTGTTTTGACAAAAATACTTAAAATGTGTTTCTTCCAAAAAGAGCACCGTTAGTTTTGTATGTTTTCTATCACTAAAGGTACCTTTTATAACAATTGTATATCTCTAAAACCCTTTTATTCATGGGTGCGGTGGGCCTCTTTCATGCAATATATGCGATTATTCAATGTTTAATAGTATGGTCATTTTGGGGATGTACCTGGAAAATTGTGTTACCAAGGCATATATGGTATCAAAAGAAGTGCAATTTTATGCTCTACACGATGGTGAAAACTCCTCTTTGATCCTCTTTGGGGAAAACTTTACAGAATGATTAATTCAGCATTGTATACCGCCTTGTGTCAGGGGGTATGAAATTATTAGTGTGTTTGCATTATATCAGTACAGTTAATTTACATATAAATCATAAAATGTTTATTTGTGAATTCATGAAGGAAAATGAGTGTGATTTTCTAAACATTGGTTTATTCACCCAAAACACTACTACAATTATATCAAAATAAGAGGGACTCACTTGGAATCCCCACATATTTCTTCGGTGATCTGAACATCTGCTGAAGCTTTTCCAGCCCTTCTTTGGTGCTCGTGGTCTTTCACTGAGGGTCCACTTGCATAGCCGTAAACAATTGTGCTATAAATTCCATACTTGTTGGTCACTTATTTGTACGTCTTTCCAGCCAGCCATCGCACATGATGAAGCAAGGCCCCTCCATCTATGACATACGTCATGTTTTGTACTGCTATCGCCATGGTTACGCCACTAGTCAATCTGATGGCCAAATTGCCTTATCCGGCTTACGCATGGCAAAGTATTTGAACAGGTATGTCAGGGTCGGAATAAGCGTGTACTGAAAGTAGGGTGCTGTGTCTTCGCATCATTCTAGAAGGACCAGCAGTCTTAAAAACAGAATAAGTGGATCAAAATGCACCTCTGTTGATTGATCTTGATTCCTTTTGTCAAATGAATCAAAGTGTGGACTGTCTCACTGCATTTCATTGATGCTTTGCGAACCTTGAGCTTTTCTTGGAGCAACCTCATCACAGTTGACACCATCACCATTGGTAGCAATTAACCCTGATGATAGCGATCTCTATTCGTCCCTCTAAACATCAAAGGGATCATGCTGAGCAAGCCAGTTGAAGATTATGTTCAGAATCTCTATTACAGCCGGCGCTCCCCAGCTCCACATGCTGCTCACTGGTTCTGTGGACAAGTCCAGTGACATCGGTCATGGCCTATGGACCTCGGCACACTTATGCATACTGTCCACCCATAGCAATCTGACTGTCTCTGCGATTCCTCGTCCTCTAGTTAACCCTCCTCGGCTCTTTATAGATCGCATCATTACTTGCTCAATTGTGAGATCTGTCCACAAGCCGGCGCAGTAACGATCGCTGCGATGCACAGTGTGATACCCATGCTCTGAAGATTGTGCATACAACCAGGGGTGGCTAGAAGGCAGCTATAACATCTACTGAAGATACATGTGAACACTTTTGACATACTTGAAGTGGCCGGTGGCAGCAAATAAGTTCAGCATACGACTAACTGCAATTATATGCATATTCCAGCTGCCTGTCCTCTCTGCACGAATAAACGGCTTTAAATTAAAGTGTCGATGTACTCCATGTTTATCAGCCACAATTTTGCCGTTCTTGAATACTTCTTTTGCTCACTCTTGATGGCTTCCATGATGTCTTTCAAGTTCATCCAAAGTGATGCCAAACCCCTCGTGACATTCCGAGTCAGCAACACTGAAAACTTCCTCACTTTCGTCCTCTAAAGTGAATTACCCCTTATCTTCATCACCCATGTCAACTGTTGTCTTGTGATGCACCACGGCAGGATCACCATCGTGGCCCTGACCTGATTTCCTCGGAAGCACCGCTTCTATGAGGTCTGGCCATGAGTGCTACTTCAACTAAAAATTGTCCTCTTAGAGCTCTTGAAACAGCCTTCCCCAACATCATGTGTGTCACACCATTCACACCATAAACAGTTTCAAGCAAGTCCGATGCTCAAAGCTCATCATGGAATGAGAGCGTCCTAACCAGCAGACTATCTTCGCTGACTTGGCATCGATTATTTCGACAGCTTTTCTCCAGAGTGGCTGATTAAATGTGATGCACGGTGTAGGAATGTTCAACTTCTCAGCTTAACTTGGAATGTACAGCAAGGTAGAGTAGATACAGGTTTCATCAGCAGAGTTTAAGTCAATGATTGCCAACATCTGCACACGAGATTGTGGTGGAGGGCTACCAGTTGAGACATCCTGCATGAATCCCGACCAGTTAGGCCGTGGGCTTGTGGAGTTGCTAAAGTACTAACCGGAGTGCCAAAGCAAATCTGAGTTTACAGAAGGTGGCAGAACGTAAGGGAATTGCAGCTCAATGAGAGGCTTGTGGACCTGTTGAAGAGAGACCAGGCGTGTTTGACTCGTCATACGGTTGGATGGGAATTCCGTTGTTTGCCACAACTGTCTTAACTTGCATTGTCTTGCATCGCTCGATAGCCTGAGGTGTCATTTGAGGAACATGTCTGTCAAATGTCAGTACTGCAGTCACACCCATTCCAATCAGGAACATTATTTAATATGCCAGTGGAAATCTTAGTCAATTAAAGGAAATGAAGGTTTGAAAAAGATTGACACACTAAAACACACGTAAGTTCAGGCCATAATAGATTTGATATAATATATCTGCTAAACAGGCTTAAAGAACTTTGACATGACAAGATTAAAAAACTTTGACAGTGTATCTAGACACATATCATGTATACTTATATCGTGTCTGTGGTTTCCGACAGGAAGTCATTGAAATTTTACTGAAAAGGGGTCTTTCACTAAAACGACTATAACGTTTTTCCAAGGAGGATTGAAGAGGAGTTTTCACCATTTTAAAGAGCACAAAAATGCGCTTTGATTTATACCATACATGCTTAGGTAACAATTTTTTTCTCGGTAGCCCATTATTTGGTCAGAACGACCATATTATAACGGGCATTTACAGAAAACCACATTTTTGACAACATAATACAACCCTCCATAACTGAAAATGATAGGGGAATCTGGTTTGGATTGTTGTGTACTCCTGGGTATTTTCCACAATCTGTATAAAAAACATGTTGGTGTTAATTTTATGTTTTATATTTGGAGTAATGTCCCAAAATGTGTCGAAAAAAATTTGTATTTACAATTATATATTTTGAAAATTCTAAATAAAATAAAAAAATTCAAAAATTACAGTGTTTTTGTACAGATTATAGAGAATACCCAGGAGAACACAACAATCCAAGCTAGATTAACATATCATTATTAATACTTCCAGAGTGTTGCTGTATTTGGCAGCCATTTTGTTTGTTACCATGGAAATGTTGTGTCAGTCAGAAAAAATATAAATATATTTTTTACTTAGTAAGGCCTCCTCTACTGCTTAAATTATAGTAATTACACTTAAAAAATGTCCTATCTACCTGCCATACCACCCCTTAATAACATATTAAAATGATTTTCAATTGATAAATATATTAAAATACATCAACTGTTATTATTATTTGATTACTTTTAAATAGCCATAGCACAGTCTAGCAATAACAGATGTACAAATAATCAAAGAATTAATAAATAATTAAAATATATTAATAAATACTAATTGAATATATATTATATATAACGTTAGAAACCACATTTAATAGTAAAATATAAACAAGCAAAACAAAAAAACAGCTATATTCCATTTTCCATGTGTACACAAAGTGTAACATTTGGCAATATAAAAAATAAAAAAATGCATTGATAGTTTAAATCAGGTTTTAAACCCATTCGCATGGAAAGTTGATAGTTAATGAGATAGGCGATCACAAGGTATTGTGACGTCAGAGGCGCGAATGTCATGCAACATGCCAGCACTTTCAACACATTCACAGCGTGTTTTCAATGATAGATGTTGAGTCGAAGCGAGCGTCAGAATGAGTTATTATGCAGTATTCCAAAGTAATAGGCCCTATAAGCACTAGTCATATTAGAACAACAATAATTTATTTTACTGTTCCACACAAATGCAACTTTGTTGAGAAAAACGAAGCGAGAGAACCTTATATCGCATGTTTTGTAGTAATTATATGATATTATATTACCGAGAATGTACAATTTCCGCTGATCTTGCAAGGTTTTTATTTTCATTTATCCAGACAAACCACTGTTTGTCTTCACATATATAATTATGATATGCTACTGTACAGTATATAGCAAAGGGATTAATCTTCAAATTAACCAGTGCAATAAACCTACATTACCAATGAAAACTAGTGTCAAAGAAAGAATTGGTAATGTGTGTTTATTGCACTGGTTAAAATTGAAGATTAATCCTTTTACTACATACTATAGAGTTTTATTATAATAATTATATATGTGAAGACAAACTGTGGTTTGACTGGATAAATGTAAATAAAAAAACATACACGATCAGTGGAAATTGTACATTCCCAGTAATATAATATTATTTTCATTTTTGTTGCAATTAAATAATCACTACAAAACATTCGATATATTTAATGATTCAGTTCAGTTCATCCCGAGACCTGTCAGGTCGAAGGGGAGACATGAGGGACGCAGTCACATAGAATGCTCTCCAGCCGGGGCGGTCTAACGCAAGTCTCAGTAGTGTTTGGACGTCAAGGTCGGTCCACTCCCGTATGTTGTCCATCCAGGTCTTCTTTTGCCTGCCTTTCCGTCTGCTGCCCTCCAGAGTGCCCTGCATAATTATCTTGGCAAGGGAATCGTGGTATGTGACATGGCCATACCATGCCAGCTTTCTCCTCTTCACTGTTGCGAGGAGTGGCTCCTGTGGGCCTGCCAGGGCAGTGATCCATGTTCAGACAAAGCCATTGGTCTTGTGCCTGGCCCAAGATATGTGCAGCAGGCGTCTGAAGCACTTGGTCTCAAATGCCTGTATCTTGTTTGTCATTGCAGCCGTCAGTGTCCAACTTTTGCAGCCATAGAGCTGGATGGAGACAACAAGGGCTCTGTACAGTGTGATCTTAGGTGGGAAGCTGATGTTAATGCTTCTCCATATCTTACTGAGTTCGGTCATTGCTGCTGTCGCAAGGGCTGTTTGGATCTGGATCTCTTTGTCCGACCGTCCATCTTTGGTGAGTCTGGAGCCGAGATATTGAACGCATCCACTTCCTCCAGCTTCTGGCTGTTCATCGTGATGTCAGCAGTGATGTTTTCAGTGCTGCTGACCATCACCTTGCTCTTTTTGTTGCTTACTTCCATGCCGTAAGCTTCTGCTCTATCCACTAGTCTATTGGTGAGATCTTGGAGCTCGTTTTTGTTTCCTCCAAGAAGATCTATGTTGTCTGCAAATCCCCTTTTGCTGACAGGTCTGTCTCCCACAGAGATGGTGGTGTTGAAGTTGTGGAGGGCTTCTCTCATGATGTTCTCGAGGTAGATATTGAAGAGAACCGGCGACAGTAAACAACCTCAACGGACTCCGACAGTGGTCCTGAAATGCTCCCCTATTTGGCTGTTGAGAAGGACCGCACTGCTGGCGTTGTTATACAGTGCGCTGATGACTTCAGTGATGCCTTCTTCAATGTTGAAGCGCCTTAGCACTTGCCACAGACCTTCGTGCCACACCCTGTCGAACGTCTTCTTGAAGTCTATCTGTGGAGCAGGCTGTTTTGGTGTTGCAGGTGCATTTCGATCATAATTCTGCAGTTGCAGATTTGTTCTGTGGTACTTCTTCCGGGTCTGTATCCGGCCTGCTCTTCTGCTAGTAATTCTTTGAATTGCTTTTTCAACCGGTTCAAAATGATGCGTAGCAGGATCTAGCTTGAGTGGCTAATGAGGCTAATGGTTCGGTAGTTTTGGCACTTCTGGAGATTTTGTTTCTTAGGTAATGGGATGATGAGTGACTGTGTCCATTCCTTTGGCCACTGTTTGAAGTCCCAGATCTTCTGGCAAATGGCTGTCAGTGCAGTAACCATTCCTTCGCCACCATGTTTAAGCAGCTCCGCTGGAATGTTGTCTGCTCCTGTGACTTCCCTCCTGGTAAAATGCAGATGGCTTCTTCCACCTCTTCCCTTAAAATAGGCAACATTTCTGGTTCTCTCTCTGGGGCCAGTTCTGTCTGCACCACACTGGTGTCAGGTTGCAGGGAATAATTGTAGAGCTCCTGACATTTAATGATAAACAGTATAAAAATGGCTTGGTTTATATTACTTTGCGAAAAGATACAAATACACTTTTTTTAAAGTTTGGTGTTAGGTGTCGGTATTAAAACCGGATGTGCGCTGAGCCAACACACTTAATCTTTCAGTCACAGGGACTGACGAAAACAAACTTAACCGGATTCAGGGTTATGCTAAATTGTACAGCTCTTCCTTCATACAATGTTATGATATCATATAACGTTACTTTCTGCAGTTAGATACAATTTTTTCGTGGGTGTGTGTGTGTATGTTTACTGATGTAGATTAGTTTTCCTGGATTGAAATGATGAAATGAAATCGAAACCATTTTTCTAAAAAATTAGCTGAAACGTCGAAGGTTTTTGCGGTTGGCTTGTCTTGTTGACGTGGTCAGGTTGACTGAAGCAAAGGTTCTATTGCTTCACTTTTTCAACAAAGTTGGTATTCATGTGGGACTGTAAAATAAATGCTTGCTCCTCTATAATGACTAGTGTTTATATTACATTTGTATTACAACGGAATACCACACAGTAACTCATTTGGACGCTTGCTTCGACCCGACATCTATTGTTGTAAATATGCTGTGAATGTATTGAATGTGCTGGCATCTTGTGCGACATTCACGCCTCTGATGTCACACCTAGGCATACCAAAAAGTGCGCCAAAATATGCATATTCGAAGAAGATTAATTGTAAATTAAAATTAGTAAAATTATTGTATTGGTGGAAATGGAAATATATAGGAAGATGTAATATAATATGAATTCAAGCAATAGGGTTTTTAGACCTTTGGTCGAAGGTCCAAGGGACTATTGCCATCACTCTGCCGTCCGCCGTTAGCTGCCGTATCTCAGAAACTGTTCAGCAACTTTTTCTCTAATTTTGCATAGACATAGCTTAGGGTATTGCCACTATGCACAAGAAATCTGTATTTGATTGAATCATTTTAAGGGCTCCCTAGGGCCTCCAAGGACCCCAAAACTGGTAAAAATGTAACATTTTGCCTATTTTTAGTCCTTTGGCCAAAGGTCCAAGGGACTATTGCCATCACTCTGTGTCCACTGTCCGCCATTAGCTGCCGTATCTCAGAAACCGTTCAGCAACTTTTTCTCTAATTTTGCATAGATATATCTTAGGGCACTGCCACTATACACGAGAAATCTGTATTTGATTGAATCATTTTAAGGGCTCCCTAGGGCCTCCAAGGATCCCAAAACTGGTAAAAATGTAACGTTTGGCCTATTTTTTCAAAAACTGTTCAACTTTTTTTCTAATTTTGCATAGATGTATCTTAGGGTGCTGCCACTATATACAAGAAATCTGTATTTGATTGAATCATTCTAAGGGGACCTAAGGGGCCCCCAAAGTGCAAAAGTTTTACATTATCTGGTGATGTGGTTTTGATAAGGGCCCTTGAGACCACCCCCGACAGTAGATTTTGTTTAATGTGCCACAAAGTCAACACCATGACTAAACTCTGCAGCCTAGTGCTACTGTTCCATTGAGACCTTGACTAATCTTTAATTGGTCACAGCGCCCAGGCAGAGTAGACACACTTGACCCCTGTTAGACTGAACAGTTGCCTAACACTTTTTATCTTCAAAACTATTGATTTTCTGTAATTGCAAGTTGTGTTTATTTTGATGTTCATTTAATTATTATAAAATGGTGTGACTGTGGTGTCTATTGGTTAAAGATGTATTGTCTGTAGAAACCTGTAGGTGACAAACATAGAAAATTAATATTCTGTCACCTGTAGGTGACAAACATAGAAAATTAATATTCTGGACAACTATAGAGTGAAATATCCTACACTTTATTGATATCAAATGCATTCTACTGTTCTGTTTACGCTTGCCATGCCTTGTGTAAACATGGTACTGTGTAAATCAATTGTATCAATATAGACTAATAATTACAGATTCACAATATATTATAGTTGACACCTGAAACAACCATATGTCAACCATTAGAAGAGTTGACATAGTTCCGCTATACACAAGCAAGAAATCTGTATTTGATTGAATCATTCTAGTGTCATCAGCATATAGTAGAACATACATTTTCTACATCATCATCACTAAGGTTGTTGTAAATTTAACCAGCTGCCATGTCAAGTCCGTTATAATTGTGACTAACAATGTTCAAAATGATTCAGGTAAATAGCAAATAACAAAGGACACAAGTTTTCTCCTTGCTATACCTATACATCACATGAGAAGAAGGCTGACACAGCCAGGCCCTGATTTATACATGATTTAGCATTTTTATACATGTTGTATACAACTTTCCACACAATACCATTAATACCGCATGAAATTATCTTAGACTACAGGGAGGACCGGTCTAATAAATCAAATGCTTTCTTATAATCGATGAAAGCACAATAAAGCCTTTTGCATCAAGACAAATACAATTCAACCAATACCCCTATTTGAACACAGCCTGTTCTTCACCTATTACGTTTGCTTTGTTTAGGTATGTGGTCAGTCTGGTGTTCTGAACAATCACTAAGGATTAATGAACACTTGTGCAGAATGTCACCCACTTGACACGTTTAATTGATCTATTCAGCAATGAGGACACTTCTTAGGCCTCACTCTGGACACTGTCACTCACAGTGTTGTGTATTGTTTTAGTTGGTGCATTGAGCTAATCTACTTGACCATGAATCAGTGGTGGCTCTGGTTGTGTATTACACCCAGCTGTGGAGCTAAGATTATCTGCCTGCTATTGTTTGATGGAAACTGTGACTAATCTGTAATTGGTCACTGGCAGTAGCTTGTGTCAACAGACAGCATTAAGCCACTAGACCCCTGTTAAACTAGACAGTTGCCTGTTGGTTTTAAACTGTGTCAAACAGTGAGTCAACCTTTTGTTCTCAAATAATCTGTCCTCTTAGTTTTACACATGAAGAAATAATCTGGCATAACTTGATAAGTCTTTGTAGCAGCACATTTGTACTTCCAGTGTATCATTGCAACATAACATACATATTACATACTGTGTGCCACATTTGAATGTTGTGCATGTAATATTTCCATGCAATCCATTTGTATATATAATGTAAAACTTCAACAGCCGTTTTCTTCATTTTCACTTTTTGACCCCTACCATGTTCAATGCTTCATAACTTCACCCATTTTTGTAGCAGTCATAATTTTTGAAACTGTGTAAAGCACCCTACCAAACCTTTACAAGGATGTAGGAAAACAATGTTACAATTTTTCCGACTTATCACTCATTTGGTCAGCCGGGGTCACATATAGACGTATTAGTCCAAAGGACTTCAGGGCCACTTGGCCCATTTTTATGTTATTAACGTTACAAAATCCCAGACATGTAACCCAACTGCCTGTTGCTGGTTACGTCAGTTGCACGGATTTTGTGGTGTGACTGGGTCCTGTTTGACGTGCAATATATGACGTTTTGCCTGGTGTTTTAAATTATAAAGATATATTATCAATGAATTTTTTAAGATATATGACTGATATTGATTAGATGTGTTTTTTGTAATTTTTTTTAAACAATGGACATGATATGCCATGCATGTTAGTCAATAAAACACAATGTAGATGGGAAAGTTTAAATAACCTTCATAACTCAGTTTGGAAAGGCATATTTGAGGTGGACAGTATTGCCAGTAAAGGGTAATGCAACACCAATGTTTGAAATTATATGAGATCTGATTCCTACATCAGTGTTAATAGTTTTGCATGATACAATAAATAATTCCTTATACACTATTGCAAGCAATATATTATTTTAGAGATTTGTATAGCCTGTACTCATAGCTCTCGGATGCTATCGATGGCACCATAAATAGTTTTGAAGGGTAGTCATTTATGTGATATTATCCTTGAGAAGATTGGCTATGTTGTTATTCCTACGGTTCGGTCTTAAGTATTTGTGCGTAACCTCAGAAATTTTAGTTAACCCCAGTAAAGCAGGGCCTATATTCCAAGTTTTGAATGTCTTTGTTTTAAGTGAATGGTAATATGTAATCCCCTCTACAAAATGAAATGATTTCACAAAAACCATGTAAGAAATTAGTAAACAGAAGTATGCATGTTGTGGTTGATACTATAAGTTCAATTATTCGGAATATATCTCTGACAGAAGCTGAGAAAAAATTAAGATGGGGACAGAACCGTTAGCAGAATGATTGTTCTGTGTGTTCCAGGCTTTGTTGTGTCGCCGGCGTGAGTGCAGTGATGAAGGGGCTCAGATGCTCTATTCCAACGTCAAAATGTCGTCAGACAATTTTATGAAGAAACAATAAATAACAAAATGGAAATGTTGACCTGTGGACACGTGTACAGTTTCTTGCTCACATGTGGGCATGCATGGCCGCACAGTTTTATCCGGGGTGAACACGCACGGCCGCACAAGTCTCCAGGATGGATACGCATATGGCCACACACCGGAATGACCACACACCGTCTTATCCAGGATGCCATGAATGGCGGCAGTCTTATCTAGGGTGGACTTGCACGGTCGCACAAGTCTTTCCAGGATGGACAAGCACGGCCACACACTGTTTTATCCACGGTGGAGTTACATGGCATCACATAGTCTTATCCAGGGGGACATGTACCATGTTATTCAGTGTTTCTTTGCCATGTATCTCATGCCCAAAGTTTTTGTTTTGTTTCATTTGCGTCACAAATTGATTGTGATATAAGTTCCTGTGTACTTCTAGCATTACCATTATGTTACAATTATTACTGAATAACCTCACCACTGCTTTACGATGTATTCATGAATCACTTTCAGCAAATATTGCTAATGATATAACATTTATAGTGGGATTAGGAGGGAGGGAGAATAAGAGCAACAGATAGAGGGAATTAAGACGGGTGGTGGGGATGACAGAGAAGTGGAATTAGTGATGGAAGGACAATATTGAGGACCAGTGTCGATGCGAGGACTTCTGCGAAATGTATTTTTATATAAATTTTAGTTTGTTTATGATGCATTATAGCATTTCTTGTTGTGTTTGTAATTAATCTTCATTCTTAAACGATGTAATGTAATCATCTGGCTTTTAAATATTAGTACAAATAATATTAATTATAAAATATTCCAGGATAGCATACTTCGTGCGATAATGCAATCAACTAAGATTGGTGTTGTTGCTAGCCGTACTAGTGGGTGCTTCACATTGAACACGTTTCTTGTATATGTTGTAAATTAATATTCTGAATAAAAATATTATATTCTTGTTCCTGTTTTACCATATGTATTACCTTTTGGAAGGTTGTCTCCAGCAGATTGTTCTATTTCACCTGAATGAACTGTGCTAGGGACATATGAAAGGATGGAGGGGCAGTGTCGCCAGTGTGTATATCATTCCCGGTCGGTCAACTTCATCGACCAATGGTCAAACACGGTGATCGTCCGGCAGTACAATATTCTCGCCATCTGGATTTGCCGATTGGTCGCTGTCGTAGCGTTGTTATCTACGTGCCTTGAGAGAACGTTCACCATTTGATATTATAAGACATGTAAACCATTTGCGTGGCCGTCACGGGGTTATTGCTGTCGCACGCGAGATCTCGTAGTGTCACAAGACCCAAGTTCGTGATGGTCGGATTCAAGACGGCAGCTGTCTAAATCATATGCTTAGTGCGCTAACACTGTGTTTACGTAGACTCAGAGTTTGTCTGTACCATGTGGTCCAGGGGAAATATGGGAACTGTTCAGAGGTGTCCGCAGTATAAATGATTATCACATAAAAACTCAACATTTGTGCTTGTGTTTTACGCGGTATAAATTATACACTTAAAGTTATTGTAATGCATGCTAGGTGGGTTTTTACCAGAAATAAAACTATTCTTAAATCTATATATGCCTTGGACATTTGAGCATACTACAATTTTAGTCAAACTCCATTAGACTACACAACGAAGGACGAGAAATTTCGTTACCATTTCATTAAAGTACTCGCATGCAAAGGCAAGGGTGGAATGACTTTGAATGATGAACATTCGAATGCGCACTGAAATACAACTGGTCTTTTTAGCATTTTCAATCATTATTGCATGCATACGCTGAACATGAAAGTTACTATATATATACATATATATTATGTATACACATATATTATATTATTTATTTAAAAAGCCTTGTATTTTGCTCTTATTCATTAGTATATTTGTAGTGTGTGTTCAAAAAAAATATTCATTAATTTAACATAAATCGAAACATTTTGAATGAATTTAAAATGCGTTTGCATGCGATCCTGGACAATGGCATTTAACTCAATCGAAACAATGTATATTCAAATGCGTTGATATGTATTTGTTAACACCCCTGATATGTTTTGTGTAGCATAAATACATTGTGACGTTTCCCTCTGAAAAAAGCGTACATCAAATTTATCGTCGAACACGTTGATGTTGAAGTTGTTGACCAAAGCTATTGACGAAGTGACATTGGTGTTCCATCAGCAAATGCAAAGTTATCTTAAAAACGCAGCGTTTGTGCACTTTATATGTGATTCAAGATTAGGGGGTATTGTGTTTCGAAGGGTCGGCGTAGTTGCGAGATGAATGCATCTTGAGAGGCAGTGTGACGTACGTTGAGCCAGTGAACGGTGAGAATGCCACGATAATGACGTAACGTAATATATATATATGAAACTCGTGACTGTCATCTGGTATGCTCAACGGATGTTAATGGTCGTCGTGTCGCCGACTCAACAGTCGATCAGCGCAAAATGCCGACGTGTCACATGGTGCAAATTTTCCGCTTTACAATACTGAATTTGGGGACACATACGACCGTATATTACATACTTGGACTTAATGACTCCCGCGCATAGACGCACTAGACAACCATTGCCACCCATATATGTTTTGCTAGTGTTCTTGCGTCGCTCTATCGTTTGTTGGCCAGCTGTAGCTTGCGGTGGATTGTCTGGCGCCAGTTCATTTCGGTTACCCCGTCCTTCTCTGACCAGTTGGTGTCCACCATAGTGCCTGCTGACCAGTTGGTGTCCACCATAGTGCCTGCTGGGCAGGTCTAGTATGTGGCAGCCATGCGCGGTTGCGGATTAAGACATTCGTGGGCGCTAGGCACCCGGCACTTTCTTGTGCCCTGGGTAGAAAGAGGGGGGGGGGGACAAAAACCTCAAATTTCACCCCTCTCCCTTTTGTGGGCTTGTCAATAACACCACTGGCGCCGGAAAGAAATTAATATTGGACGGGCTTAGCCGGAACGGGAGGTGGAGGTGGTGTTGAAGATTTTTGGCGGGGATTCAGCATCACTCCGCTATCGCGCCGTCGAGCTGTCGGTCATGACATCTGAAGTCGAGGGGTGGGGTGGTGCTGTTGAATATTTTTCTCCTTTATAGTAAGTTACGTAATAACACTTCTATATTGTATGTTACACATTCATAGGGCCTATACATTAGGATTAAGCCCAGCTTGCACATCTCATTGGGCAGTGGAGTACAAATGAAAACTACGCAGTAGCGATCATTGGCCAAATCATGTCTTGCTAGCTGGGTTTCGGGGATGCTCGGTCTACAAAGCTGTCGATTATTTTCGTGGGCTCTAGGCACGTGCCTATAGTGTATATTGGTTAATTCGCTACTGGCCCGGCGACATGGCCGAGCCAGCTCATGCGTCTTCTGCAGATAGTTAAGGATGACAGAGGTTGTCCTGATCGTATTCAGACCTCTTCATTTGTCACATGGTGGCTCCAGTGAATGTCAGATTTCCTGCGCATGCATTTATTGTCGAATGCGTCGATTTTCCTTTCTTTGCTTGCTGGGGTTGGTAGAACAGTTTAATTATAGAAGCGCAGTTTAGATCTTATGGTAAATTTCTTGTTGTTCCAAATTTTACTCAGTTTGTTAGACTGCTGGTGCTCTTCCCATTCTGCAATTTAGTTCGTGATTGATTATTCTCTTGCTGTTGATGGAACTGTCAGCGTAGGTGAAGTTTTCAACTGTCTCTACTCTGAGATAATCCATCTTTTAAATACAAATCCCAGTAAATCACCATATCCTATACACTGTATCATTTTCCTCAACTCCACATAAATGTTTTTCACATAATATGCTTATGATAAAACGGCGCAAACGATGAACAATTATATCGGCGTGCCATACGTTTATTATTCCGTTGGCCGGACATGGTGACCGGTAATTTTGAAAAAGTATAATTTATCGAATAACATCAAATGCGAAAGCGACACTCACACGTGTGCGTGTGCGTGTGTGTATGTGTGTGTGTGTCACTTTCGCATTTGATGTTATTCGATAAATTATACTTTTTCAAAATAAACATATGGCACGCCGATATAATTGTTCGTTTTACCATAAGCATATTGTGTGAAAAACATTTATGTGGAGTTGAGGAAAGTGATACAGTGTATAGGATATGGTGATTTACTTTATATATTTGACATTCACCGAACATATATATTCGGTAGCAAGTATGTTCATATAAGTAAATTAAATGTTCCTGTTGTATATACAGTACTTACTTACTACCTGTTACGCCCTCTGGCGTTTAGGGCAGCGACGAGGTTCCTCCACCTCTGTCTCCGGCCATTCGCTGTATGGTGCCCGGTCATTTCTCTCAGCTCCGCCTCCACTGTTCTCCTCCATGTTGTCTTTGGGCGCCCATGTTTCCGCTTCCCTTCTGGCGTCCGGCCATAAGATCCTGAGGATTTTTCTGAGGCAGGTCATGTGGAAGGTGGACAGTCTG
>JAHLWY010001663.1:0-16912 GCA_020002185.1 Paraescarpia echinospica
TACACTACCCTGACAGACATCCACACAAGCTAGTGGTGTTAGTTGACTACACTACCCTGACAGACATCATCACAAGCTAGTGGTGGTAAGTTGACTACACTACCCTGAAAGACATCCACACAAGCTAGTGGTGGTAAGTTGCCTACACTACCTTGACAGACATCCTCACAAGCTAGTGGTGGTAGTTGACTATACTACCCTGGCAGACATCCTCACGAGCTAGTGGTGGTAGTTGACTACACTACCCTGACAGACATCCTCACAAGCTAGTGGTGGTAAGTTGACTACACTTCCCTGACATACATACTCACAAGCTTGTGGTGGTAGTTGACTACACTATCCTGGCAGACATCCTCACAAGCTAGTGGTGGTAGTTGACTACACTACCCTGGCAGACATCCCCACAAGCTAGTGGTGGTAGTTGACTACACTACCCTGGCAGACATCCTCACAAGCTAGTGATGGTAGTTGACAACACTACCCTGGCAGACATCCTCACAAGCTAGTGGTGGTAGTTGACTACACTACCCCAGGCAAACATCCTCACAACCTAGTGGTGGTTGGTCGCTACACTACCCTGGCAGACATCCTCACAATCTAGTAGTGGTAGTTGACAACACTACCCTGACAGACATCCTCACAAACTAGTGGTGGTAGTTGAATACACTACCCTGGCAGACATCCTCACAATCTAATGGTGGTAGTTGACCACACTACCCTGGCAGACATCCTCACAAGTTAGTGGTGGTAGTTGACTACACTACGCTGACAGACATCCTCACAAGCTAGTGGTGGTAGTTGACTACACTACCCTTACAGTCAACCTCACAAGCTAGTGATGGTAGTTGACTACTCTACCCTGGCAGACATCCTCTCACGCTAGTGATGGTAGTTGGCTATACTACCTTGACAGACATCCTCACAAGCTAGTGGTTGTAGTTGACTACACTAATCTGACAGACATCCTCACAAGCTAGTGGTGGTAGTTGACTATAGTACCAAGACAGACATCCTCACAAGCTGGTGATGGTAGTTGATTACTCTACCCTGACAGACATCCTTACAAGCTAGTGGTTGTAGTTGACTACACTACCCTGGCAGACATCCTCACAAGTTAGTGGTGGTAGTTGACTACACTAACCTCACAGACATCCTCACAAGCTAGTGGTGGTAGTTGACTACACTACCCCAGGCATACATCCTCACAAGCTAGTGGTGGTTGGTCGCTACACTATCCAGGCAGACATCCTCACAAGCTAGTGATGGTAGTTGACAACACTACCCTGGCAGATATCTTCACAAGCTAGTGGTGGTAGTTGACTACACTACCCCAGGAAAACATCCTCACAAGCTAGTGGTGGTTGGTCGCTACACTACACTGGCAGACATCCTCACAATCTAGTAGTGGTAGTTGACAACACTACCCTGACAGACATCCTCACAAAATAGTGGTGGTAGTTGATTACACTACCCTGGCAGACATACTCACAAGCTAGTGGTGGTAGTTGACTACACTACCCTGGCAGACATCCTCACAAGTTAGTGGTGGTAGTTGACTACACTACGCTGACAGACATCCTCACAAGCTAGTGGTGGTAGTTGACTACTCTACCCTGGCAGACATCCTCTCACGCTAGTGATGATGGTAGTTGACTGTACTACCTTGACAGACATCCTCGCAAGCTAGTGGTTGTAGTTGACTACACTAACCTGACAGACATCCTCACAAGCTAGACATCCTCACAAGCTGGTGATGGTAATTGATTACTCTACCTTGACAGATATCCTCACAAACTAGGGTTGTAGTTGACTACACTACCCTGGCAGACATCCTCACAAGCTAGTGGTGGTAGTTGACTACACTACCCTGACAGACATCCTCACAAGCTAGTAGTGGTAAGTTGCCTACACTACTTTGACTGACATCCTCACAAGCCAGTGGTGGTAGTTGACTATACTACCCTGACAGACATCCTCACAAACTAGTGGTGGGTCCCACCACTAGCTTGTGAGGATGTCTGTTCTTAAGAAGAGGAAGCAATGGATCGTGGTACACGCCTATCCCACCGACCGAACTATTACACTACCCTGACAGACATCTACACAAGCTAGTGGTGTTAGTTGACTACACTACCCTGACAGACATCATCAAAAGCTAGTGGTGTTAGTTGACTACACTACCCTGACAGACATCATCACAAGCTAGTGGTGGTAAGTTGACTACACTACACTGACAGACATCCTCACAAGCTAGTGGTGGTAAGTTGCCTACACTACTTTGACAGACATCCTCACAAGCTAGTGGTGGTAGTTGACTACACTACCTTTGCAGACATCCTCACAAGCTAGTGGTGGTAGTTGACTACACTACCCTGGCAGACATCCCCACAAGCTAGTGGTGGTAGTTGACTACACTACCCTGGCAGACATCCTCACAAGCTAGTGGTGGTAGTTGACTACACTACCCTGGCAGACACACTCATAAGCTAGTGGTGGTAGTTGACTACACTACCCTGACAGACACCCTCACAAGCTAGTGATGGTAGTAGACTACACTACCCTGACAGACATCCTCACAAGCTAGTGGTGGTAGTTGACTACACTACCCTGACAGACATTCTCACAAGCTAGTGATGGTAGTTGACTACACTACTCTGGCAGACATCCTCACAAGCTAGTGATGGTAGTTGACTACACTACCCTGACAGACATCCTCACAAGCTAGTGATGGTAGTTGACAACACTACCCTGGCAGACATCCTCACAAGCTAGTGGTGGTAGTTGACTACACTACCCCAGGCAAACATCCTCACAACCTAGTGGTGGTTGGTCGCTACACTACCCAGGCAGACATCCTCACAATCTAGTAGTGGTAGCTGACAACACTACCCTGACAGACATCCTCACAAACTAGTGGTGGTAGTTGATTACACTACCCTGGCAGACATCCTCACAATCTAATGGTGGTAATTGACTACACTACCCTGGCAGACATCCTCACAAGTTAGTGGTGGTAGTTGACTACACTACGCTGAGAGACATCCTCACAAGCTAGTGGTGGTAGTTGACTACACTACCCTTACAGTCAACCTCACAAGCTAGTGATGGTAGGTGACTACTCTACCCTGGCAGACATCCTCTCACGCTAGTGATGGTAGTTGACTATACTACCTTGACAGACATCCTCACAAGCTAGTGGTGGTAGTTGACTATACTACCCTGACAGACATCCTCACAAACTAGTGGTGGGTCCCACCACCAGCTTCTGTAGAGGATGTCTGGTTCTTAAGAAGAGGAAGCAATGGATCGTGGTACACGTTATCCCACTGGACCGAACTATTACACTACTCCTGACAGACATCCACACAAGCCAGTGGTGTTAGTTGGATCACACTACCCTGACAGACATCATCACGCTTTAGTTGTGGTAAGTTGACTACACTACCCTGACAGACATCCTCACAAGCTAGTGGTGGTAAGTTGCCTACACTACTTTGACAGACATCCTCACAAGCTAGTGGTGGTAGTTGACTACACTACCTTTGCAGACATCCTCACAAGCTAGTGGTGGTAGTTGACTACACTACCGTGGCAGACATCCCCACCAGCTAGTGGTGGTAGTTGACTACCCTACCCTGGCAGACATCCTCACAAGCTAGTGGTGGTAGTTGACTACACTACCCTGGCAGACACACTCATAAGCTAGTGGTGGTAGTTGACTACACTACCCTGACAGACATCCTCACAAGCTAGTGATGGTAGTAGACTACACTACCCTGACAGACATCCTCACAAGCTAGTGGTGGTAGTTGACTACACTACCCTGACAGACATTCTCACAAGCTAGTGATGGTAGTTGACTACACTACTCTGGCAGACATCCTCACAAGCTAGTGATGGTAGTTGACAACACTACCCTGGCAGACATCCTCACAAGCTAGTGGTGGTAGTTGACTACACTACCCCAGGCAAACATCCTCACAACCTAGTGGTGGTTGGTCGCTACACTACCCAGGCAGACATCCTCACAATCTAGTAGTGGTAGTTGACAACACTACCCTGACAGACATCCTCACAAACTAGTGGTTGTAGTTGATTACACTACCCTGGCAGACATCCTCACAATCTAATGGTGGTAATTGACTACACTACCCTGGCAGACATCCTCACAAGTTAGTGGTGGTAGTTGACTACACTACGCTGACAGACATCCTCACAAGCTAGTGGTGGTAGTTGACTACACTACCCTTACAGTCAACCTCACAAGCTAGTGATGGTAGGTGACTACTCTACCCTGGCAGACATCCTCTCACGCTAGTGATGGTAGTTGACTATACTACCTTGACAGACATCCTCACAAGCTAGTGGTTGTAGTTGACTACACTAACCTGACAGACATCCTCACAAGCTGGTGATGGTAGTTGACTACTCTACCCTGACAGACATCCTCACAAGCTAGTGGTGGTAGTTGACTACACAACCCTGACAGACATCCTCACAAGCTAGTAGTGGTAAGTTGCCTACACTTCTTTGACAGACATCCTCACAAGCTAGTGGTGGTAGTTGACTATACTACCCTGACAGACATCCTCACAAACTAGTGATGGGTCCCACCACTAGCTTGTGAGGATGTCTATTCTTAAGAAGAGGAAGCAATGGATCGTGGTACACGCCTATCCCACCGACCGAACTATTACACTACCCTGACAGACATATACACAAGCTAGTGGTGTTAGTTGACTACACTACCCTGACAGACATCATCACAAGCTAGTGGTGGTAAGTTGACTACACTACCCTGACAGACATCCTCGCAAGCTAGTGGTGGTAAGTTGCCTACACTACTTTGACAGACATCCTCACAAGCTAGTGGTGGTAGTTGACTACACTACCTTTGCAGACATCCTCACAAGCTAGTGGTGGTAGTTGACTACACTACCCTGGCAGACATCCCCACAAGCTATTGGTGGTAGTTGACTATACTACCCTGACAGACATCCTCACAAACTAGTGGTGGGTCCCACCACTAGCTTGTGAGGATGTCTGTTCTTAAGAAGAGGAAGCAATGGATCGTGGTACACGCCTATCCCACCGACCGAACTATTTCACTACACTGACAGACATCCACACAAGCTAGTGGTGTTGGTTGACTACACTACCCTGACAGACATCATCACAAGCTAGTGGTGGTAAGTTGACTACACTACCCTGACAGACATCCTCACAAGCTAGTGGTGGTAAGTTGCCTACACTACTTTGACAGATATCCTCACAAGCTAGTGGTGGTAGTTGACTACACTACCTTTGCAGACATCCTCACAAGCTAGTGGTTGTAGTTGACTACACTAACCTGACAGACATCCTCACAAGCTAGTGGTGGTAGTTGACTATAGTACCAAGACAGACATCCTCACAAGCTGGTGATGGTAGTTGATTACTCTACCCTGACAGACATCCTCACAAGCTAGTGGTGGTAGTTGACTACACTACCCTGACAGACATCCTCACAAGCTAGTAGTGGTAAGTTGCCTACACTTCTTTGACAGACATCCTCACAAACTAGTGGTGGCAGTTGACTATACTACCCTGACAGACATCCTCACAAACTAGTGGTGGGTCCCACCACTAGCTTGTGAGGATGTCTGTTCTTAAGAAGAGGAAGCAATGGATCGTGGTACACGCCTATCCCACCGACCGAACTATTACACTACCCTGACAGACATCCACACAAGCTAGTGGTGTTAGTTGACTACACTACCCTGACAGACATCCACACAAGCTAGTGGTGTTAGTTGACTACACTACCCTGACAGACATCATCACAAGCTAGTGGTGGTAAGTTGACTACACTACCCTGACAGACATCCTCACAAGCTAGTGGTGGTAAGTTGCCTACACTACTTTGACAGACATCCTCACAAGCTAGTGGTGGTAGTTGACTACACTACCTTTGCAGACATCCTCACAAGCTAGTGGTCGTAGTTGACTACACTACCCTGGCAGACATCCCCACAAGCTAGTGGTGGTAGTTGACTACACTACCCTGGCAGACATCCTCACAAGCTAGTGATGGTAGTTAACAACACTACCCTGGCAGACATCCTCACAAGCTAGTGGTGATAGTTGACTACACTACCCCAGGCAAACATCCTCACAACCTAGTGGTGGTTGGTCGCTACACTACCCTGGCAGACATCCTCACAATCTAGTAGTGGTAGTTGACAACACTACCCTGAAAGACATCCTCACAAACTAGTGGTGGTAGTTGATTACACTACCCTGGCAGACATCCTCACAATCTAATGGTGGTAATTGACCACACTACCCTGGCAGACATCCTCACAAGTTAGTGGTGGTAGTTGACTACACTACGCTGACAGACATCCTCACAAGCTAGTGGTGGTAGTTGACTACACTACCCTTACAGTCAACCTCACAAGCTAGTGATGGTAGTTGACTACTCTACCCTGGCAGACATCCTCTCACGCTAGTGATGGTAGTTGACTATACTACCTTGACAGACATCATCACAAGCTAGTGGTTGTAGTTGACTACACTAATCTGACAGACATCCTCACAAGCTAGTGGTGGTAGTTGACAACACTACCCTGACAGACATCCTCACAAACTAGTGGTTGTAGTTGATTACACTACCCTGGCAGACATCCTCACAATCTAATGGTGGTAATTGACTACACTACCCTGGCAGACATCCTTACAAGTTAGTGGTGGTAGTTGACTACACTACGCTGACAGACATCCTCACAAGCTAGTGGTGGTAGTTGACTACACTACCCTTACAGTCAACCTCACAAGCTAGTGATGGTAGGTGACTACTCTACCCTGGCAGACATCCTCTCACGCTAGTGATGGTAGTTGACTATACTACCTTGACAGACATCCTCACAAGCTAGTGGTTGTAGTTGACTACACTAACCTGACAGACATCCTCACAAGCTAGTGGTGGTAGTTGACTATAGTACCAAGACAGACATCCTCACAAGCTGGTGATGGTAGTTGATTACTCTACCCTGACAGACATCCTCACAAGCTAGTGGTGGTAGTTGACTACACTAACCTGACAGACATCCTCACAAGCTAGTAGTGGTAAGTTGCCTACACTTCTTTGACAGACATCCTCACAAGCTAGTGTTGGTAGTTGACTATACTACCCTGACAGACATCCTCACAAACTAGTGGTGGGTCCCACCACTAGCTTGTGAGGATGTCTGTTCTTAAGAAGAGGAAGCAATGGATCGTGGTACACGCCTATCCCACCGACCGAACTATTACACTACCCTGACAGACATCTACACAAGCTAGTGGTGTTAGTTGACTACACTACCCTGACAGACATCATCACAAGCTAGTGGTGGTAAGTTGACTACACTACCCTGACAGACATCCTCGCAAGCTAGTGGTGGTAACTTGCCTACACTACTTTGACAGACATCCTCACAAGCTAGTGGTGGTAGTTGACTACACTACCTTTGCAGACATCCTCACAAGCTAGTGGTGGTAGTTGACTACACTACCCTGGCAGACATCCCCACAAGCTAGTGGTGGTAGTTGACTATACTACCCTGACAGACATCCTCACAAACTAGTGGTGGGTCCCACCACTAGCTTGTGAGGATGTCTGTTCTTAAGAAGAGGAAGCAATGGATCGTGGTACACGCCTATCCCACCGACCGAACTATTTCACTACACTGACAGACATCCACACAAGCTAGTGGTGTTGGTTGACTACACTACCCTGACAGACATCATCACAAGCTAGTGGTGGTAAGTTGACTACACTACCCTGACAGACATCCTCACAAGCTAGTGGTGGTAAGTTGCCTACACTACCTTTGCAGACATCCTCACAAGCTAGTGGTGGTAGTTGACTACACTACCCTTACAGTCAACCTCACAAGCTAGTGATGGTAGTTGACTACTCTACCCTGGCAGACATCCTCTCACGCTAGTGATGGTAGTTGGCTATACTACCTTGACAGACATCCTCACAAGCTAGTGGTTGTAGTTGACTACACTAATCTGACAGACATCCTCACAAGCTAGTGGTGGTAGTTGACTATAGTACCAAGACAGACATCCTCACAAGCTGGTGATGGTAGTTGATTACTCTACCCTGACAGACATCCTTACAAGCTAGTGGTTGTAGTTGACTACACTACCCTGGCAGACATCCTCACAAGTTAGTGGTGGTAGTTGACTACACTAACCTGACAGACATCCTCACAAGCTAGTGGTGGTAGTTGACTACACTACCCCAGGCATACATCCTCACAAGCTAGTGGTGGTTGGTCGCTACACTATCCAGGCAGACATCCTCACAAGCTAGTGATGGTAGTTGACAACACTACCCTGGCAGACATCTTTACAAGCTAGTGGTGGTAGTTGACTACACTACCCCAGGAAAATATCCTCACAAGCTAGTGGTGGTTGGTCGCTACACTACACTGGCAGACATCCTCACAATCTAGTAGTGGTAGTTGACAACACTACCCTGACAGACATCCTCACAAAATAGTGGTGGTAGTTGATTACACTACCATGGCAGACATACTCACAAGCTAGTGGTGGTAGTTGACTACACTACCCTGGCAGACATCCTCACAAGTTAGTGGTGGTAGTTGACTACACTACCCTGACAGACATCCTCACAAGCTAGTGGTGGTAGTTGACTACTCTACCCTGGCAGACATCCTCTCACGCTAGTGATGATGGTAGTTGACTATACTACCTTGACAGACATCCTCGCAAGCTAGTGGTTGTAGTTGACTACACTAACCTGACAGACATCCTCACAAGCTAGTGGTGGTAGTTGACTATAGTACCTTGACAGATATCCTCACAAGCTAGTGGTTGTAGTTGACTACACTACCTTGACAGATATCCTCACAAGCTAGTGGTTGTAGTTGACTACACTACCCTGGCAGACATCCTCACAAGCTAGTGGTGGTAGTTGACTACACTACCCTGGCAGACATCCTCACAAGCTAGTGGTGGTAGTTGACTACACTACCCTGGCAGACACACTCATAAGCTAGTGGTGGTAGTTGACTACACTACCCTGACAGACATCCTCACAAGCTAGTGATGGTAGTAGACTACACTACCCTGACAGACATCCTCACAAGCTAGTGGTGGTAGTTGACTACACTACCCTGACAGACATTCTCACAAGCTAGTGATGGTAGTTGACTACACTACTCTGGCAGACATCCTCACAAGCTAGTGATGGTAGTTGACTACACTACCCTGACAGACATCCTCACAAGCTAGTGATGGTAGTTGACTACACTACCTTGACAGACATCCTCACAAGCTAGTGATGGTAGTTGACTACACTACCCTGACAGACATCCTCACAAACTAGTGGTGGTAGTTGATTACACTACCCTGGCAGACATCCTCACAATCTAATGGTGGTAATTGACTACACTACCCTGGCAGACATCCTCACAAGTTAGTGGTGGTAGTTGACTACACTACGCTGACAGACATCCTCACAAGCTAGTGGTGGTAGTTGACTACACTACCCTTACAGTCAACCTCACAAGCTAGTGATGGTAGGTGACTACTCTACCCAGGCAGACATCCTCTCACGCTAGTGATGGTAGTTGACTATACTACCTTGACAGACATCCTCACAAGCTAGTGGTTGTAGTTGACTACACTAACCTGACAGACATCCTCACAAGCTAGTGGTGGTAGTTGACTATAGTACCAAGACAGACATCCTCACAAGCTGGTGATGGTAGTTGATTACTCTACCATGGCAGACATCCTCACAAGCTAGTGGTGGTAGTTGACTACACTACCCTGACAGACATCCTCACAAGCTAGTAGTGGTAAGTTGCCTACACTACTTTGACAGACATCCTCACAAGCTAGTGGTGGTAGTTGACTATACTACCCTGACAGACATCCTCACAATCTAGTGGTGGGTCCCACCACTAGCTTGTGAGGATGTCTGTTCTTAAGAAGAGGAAGCAATGGATCGTGGTACACGCCTATCCCACCGACCGAACTATTACACTACCCTGACAGACATCTACACAAGCTAGTGGTGTTAGTTGACTACACTACCCTGACAGACATCATCACAAGCTAGTGGTGGTAAGTTGACTACACTACCCTGACAGACATCCTCACAAGCTAGTGGTGGTAAGTTGCCTACACTACTTTGACAGACATCCTCACAAGCTAGTGGTGGTAGTTGACTACACTACCTTTGCAGACATCCTCATAAGCTAGTGGTGGTAGTTGACTACACTACCCTGGCAGACATCTCCACAAGCTAGTGGTGGTAGTTGACTATACTACCCTGACAGACATCCTCACAAACTAGTGGTGGGTCCCACCACTAGCTTGTGAGGATGTCTGTTCTTAAGAAGAGGAAGCAATGGATCGTAGTACACGCCTATCCCACCGACCGAACTATTTCACTACCCTGACAGACATCCACACAAGCTAGTGGTGTTGGTTGACTACACTACCCTGACAGACATCATCACAAGCTAGTGGTGGTAAGTTGACTACACTACCCTGACAGACATCCTCACAAGCTAGTGGTGGTAGGTTGCCTACACTACTTTGACAGATATCCTCACAAGCTAGTGGTGGTAGTTGACTACACTACCTTTGCAGACATCCTCACAAGCTAGTGGTTGTAGTTGACTACACTAACCTGACAGACATCCTCACAAGCTAGTGGTGGTAGTTGACTATAGTACCAAGACAGATATCCTCACAAGCTGGTGATGGTAGTTGATTACTCTACCCTGACAGACATCCTCACAAGCTAGTGGTGGTAGTTGACTACATTACCCTGACAGACATCCTCACAAGCTAGTAGTGGTAAGTTGCCTACACTTCTTTGACAGACATCCTCACAAGCTAGTGGTGGTAGATGACTATACTACCCTGACAGACATCCTCACAAACTAGTGGTGGGTCCCACCACTAGCTTGTGAGGATGTCTGTTCTTAAGAAGAGGAAGCAATGGATCGTGGTACACGCCTATCCCACCGACCGAACTATTACACTACCCTGACAGACATCCACACAAGCTAGTGGTGTTGGTTGACTACACTACCCTGACAGACATCATCACAAGCTAGTGGTGGTAAGTTGACTACACTACCCTGACAGACATCCTCACAAGCTAGTGGTGGTAAGTTGCCTACACTACTTTGACAGACATCCTCACAAGCTAGTGGTGGTAGTTGACTACACTACCTTTGCAGACATCCTCACAAGCTAGTGGTCGTAGTTGACTACACTACCCTGGCAGACATCCCCACAAGCTAGTGGTGGTAGTTGACTACAAGACCCTGGCAGACATCCTCACAAGCTAGTGATGGTAGTTGACAACACTACCCTGGCAGACATCCTCACAAGCTAGTGGTGGTAGTTGACTACACTACCCCAGGCAAACATCCTCACAACCTAGTGGTGGTTGGTCGCTACACTACCCAGGCAGACATCCTCACAATCTAGTAGTGGTAGTTGACAACACTACCCTGACAGACATCCTCACAAACTAGTGGTGGTAGTTGATTACACTACCCTGGCAGACATCCTCACAATCTAATGGTGGTAATTGACCACACTACCCTGGCAGACATCCTCACAAGTTAGTGGTGGTAGTTGACTACACTACGCTGACAGACATCCTCACAAGCTAGTGGTGGTAGTTGACTACACTACCCTTACAGTCATCCTCACAAGCTAGTGATGGTAGTTGACTACTCTACCCTGGCAGACATCCTCTCACGCTAGTGATGGTAGTTGACTATACTACCTTGACAGACATCCTCACAAGCTAGTGGTTGTAGTTGACTACACTAATCTGACAGACATCCTCACAAGCTAGTGGTGGTAGTTGACTATAGTACCAAGACAGACATCCTCACAAGCTGGTGATGGTAGTTGATTACTCTACCCTGACAGACATCCTTACAAGCTAGTGGTTGTAGTTGACTACACTACCCTGGCAGACATCCTCACAAGTTAGTGGTGGTAGTAGACTACACTAACCTGACAGACATCCTCACAAGCTAGTGGTGGTAGTTGACTACACTACCCCAGGCATACATCCTCACAAGCTAGTGGTGGTTGGTCGCTACACTATCCAGGCAGACATCCTCACAAGCTAGTGATGGTAGTTGACAACACTACCCTGGCAGACATCTTCACAAGCTAGTGGTGGTAGTTGACTACACTACCCCAGGAAAACATCCTCACAAGCTAGTGGTGGTTGGTCGCTACACTACACTGGCAGACATCCTCACAATCTAGTAGTGGTAGTTGACAACACTACCCTGACAGACATCCTCACAAAATAGTGGTGGTAGTTGATTACACTACCCTGGCAGACATACTCACAAGCTAGTGGTGGTAGTTGACTACACTACTCTGGCAGACATCCTCACAAGCTAGTGATGGTAGTTGACAACACTACCCTGGCAGACATCCTCACAAGCTAGTGGTGGTAGTTGACTACACTACCCCAGGCAAACATCCTCACAACCTAGTGGTGGTTGGTTGCTACACTACCCAGGCAGACATCCTCACAATCTAGTAGTGGTAGTTGACAACACTACCCTGACAGACATCCTCACAAACTAGTGGTTGTAGTTGATTACACTACCCTGGCAGACATCCTCACAATCTAATGGTGGTAATTGACTACACTACCCTGGCAGACATCCTCACAAGTTAGTGGTGGTAGTTGACTACACTACGCTGACAGACATCCTCACAAGCTAGTGGTGGTAGTTGACTACACTACCCTTACAGTCAACCTCACAAGCTAGTGATGGTAGGTGACTACTCTACCCTGGCAGACATCCTCTCACGCTAGTGATGGTAGTTGACTATACTACCTTGACAGACATCCTCACAAGCTAGTGGTTGTAGTTGACTACACTAACCTGACAGACATCCTCACAAGCTAGTGGTGGTAGTTGACTATAGTACCAAGACAGACATCCTCACAAGCTGGTGATGGTATTTGATTACTCTACCCTGACAGACATCCTCACAAACTAGTGGTGGTAGTTGACTACACTAACCTGACAGACATCCTCACAAGCTAGTAGTGGTAAGTTGCCTACACTTCTTTGACAGACATCCTCACAAGCTAGTGGTGGCAGTTGACTATACTACCCTGACAGACATCCTCACAAACTAGTGGTGGGTCCCACCACTAGCTTGTGAGGATGTCTGTTCTTAAGAAGAGGAAGCAATGGATCGTGGTACACGCCTATCCCACCGACCGAACTATTACACTACCCTGACAGACATCTACACAAGCTAGTGGTGTTAGTTGACTACACTACCCTGACAGACATCATCACAAGCTAGTGGTGGTAAGTTGACTACACTACCCTGACAGACATCCTCACAAGCTAGTGGTGGTAAGTTGCCTACACTACTTTGACAGACATCCTCACAAGCTAGTGGTGGTAGTTGACTACACTACCTTTGCAGACATCCTCACAAGCTAGTGGTGGTAGTTGACTACACTACCCTGGCAGACATCCCCACAAGCTAGTGGTGGTAGTTGACTATACTACCCTGACAGACATCCTCACAAACTAGTGGTGGGTCCCACCACTAGCTTGTGAGGATGTCTGTTCTTAAGAAGAGGAAGCAATGGATCGTAGTACACGCCTATCCCACCGACCGAACTATTTCACTACACTGACAGACATCCACACAAGCTAGTGGTGTTGGTTGACTACACTACCCTGACAGACATCATCACAAGCTAGTGGTGGTAAGTTGACTACACTACCCTGACAGACATCCTCACAAGCTAGTGGTGGTAAGTTGCCTACACTACCTTTGCAGACATCCTCACAAGCTAGTGGTGGTAGTTGACTACACTACCCTTACAGTCAACCTCACAAGCTAGTGATGGTAGTTGACTACTCTACCCTGGCAGACATCCTCTCACGCTAGTGATGGTAGTTGACTATACTACCTTGACAGACATCCTCACAAGCTAGTGGTTGTAGTTGACTACACTAATCTGACAGACATCCTCACAAGCTAGTGGTGGTAGTTGACTATAGTACCAAGACAGACATCCTCACAAGCTGGTGATGGTAGTTGATTACTCTACCCTGACAGACATCCTTACAAGCTAGTGGTTGTAGTTGACTACACTACCCTGGCAGACATCCTCACAAGTTAGTGGTGGTAGTTGACTACACTAACCTGACAGACATCCTCACAAGCTAGTGGTGGTAGTTGACTACACTACCCCAGGCATACATCCTCACAAGCTAGTGGTGGTTGGTCGCTACACTATCCAGGCAGACATCCTCACAAGCTAGTGATGGTAGTTGACAACACTACCCTGGCAGACATCTTTACAAGCTAGTGGTGGTAGTTGACTACACTACCCCAGGAAAATATCCTCACAAGCTAGTGGTGGTTGGTCGCTACACTACACTGGCAGACATCCTCACAATCTAGTAGTGGTAGTTGACAACACTACCCTGACAGACATCCTCACAAAATAGTGGTGGTAGTTGATTACACTACCCTGGCAGACATACTCACAAGCTAGTGGTGGTAGTTGACTACACTACCCTGGCAGACATCCTCACAAGTTAGTGGTGGTAGTTGACTACACTACGCTGACAGACATCCTCACAAGCTAGTGGTGGTAGTTGACTACTCTACCCTGGCAGACATCCTCTCACGCTAGTGATGATGGTAGTTGACTATACTACCTTGACAGACATCCTCGCAAGCTAGTGGTTGTAGTTGACTACACTACCTGCAGACATCCTCACAAGCTAGTGGTGGTAGTTGACTAGACATCATCCTCACAAGCTAGTGGTGGTAGTTGACTACACTATCCTGGCAGACATCCTCACAAGCTAGTGGTCGTAGTTGACTACACTACCCTGGCAGACATCCCCACAAGCTAGTGGTGGTAGTTGACTACACTACCCTGGCAGACATCCTCACAAGCTAGTGGTGATAGTTGACTACACTACCCTGGCAGACATAGTCATAAGCTAGTGGTGGTAGTTGACTACACTACTCTGACAGACATCCTGACAAGCTAGTGATGGTAGTAGACTACACTACCCTGACAGACATCCTCACAAGCTAGTGGTGGTAGTTGACTACACTACCCTGACAGACATTCTCACAAGCTAGTGATGGTAGTTGACTACACTACTCTGGCAGACATCCTCACAAGCTAGTGATGGTAGTTGACAACACTACCCTGGCAGACATCCTCACAAGCTAGTGGTGGTAGTTGACTACACTACCCCAGGCAAACATCCTCACAACCTAGTGGTGGTTGGTCGCTACACTACCCAGGCAGACATCCTCACAATCTAGTAGTGGTAGTTGACAACACTACCCTGACAGACATCCTCACAAACTAGTGGTTGTAGTTGATTACACTACCCTGGCAGACATCCTCACAATCTAATGGTGGTAATTGACTACACTACCCTGGCCGACATCCTCACAAGTTAGTGGTGGTAGTTGACTACACTACGCTGACAGACATCCTCACAAGCTAGTGGTGGTAGTTGACTACACTACCCTTACAGTCAACCTCACAAGCTAGTGATGGTAGGTGACTACTCTACCCTGGCAGACATCCTCTCACGCTAGTGATGGTAGTTGACTATACTACCTTGACAGACATCCTCACAAGCTAGTGGTTGTAGTTGACTACACTAACCTGACAGACATCCTCACAAGCTAGTGGTGGTAGTTGACTATAGTACCAAGACAGACATCCTCACAAGCTGGTGATGATAGTTGATTACTCTACCCTGACAGACATCCTCACAAGCTAGTGGTGGTAGTTGACTACACTACCCTGACAGACATCCTCACAAGCTAGTAGTGGTAAGTTGCCTACACTTCTTTGACAGACATCCTCACAAGCTAGTGGTGGTAGTTGACTATACTACCCTGACAGACATCCTCACAAACTAGTGGTGGGTCCCACCACTAGCTTGTGAGGATGTCTGTTCTTAAGAAGAGGAAGCAATGGATCGTGGTACACGCCTATCCCACCGACCGAACTATTACACTACCCTGACAGACATCTACACAAGCTAGTGGTGTTAGTTGACTACACTACCCTGACAGACATCATCACAAGCTAGTGGTGGTAAGTTGACTACACTATCCTGTCAGACATCATTACAAGCTAGTGGTGTTAGTTGACTACACTACCCTGAC
The DNA here is from genome assembly GCA_020002185.1 of Paraescarpia echinospica. Taxonomy (NCBI): domain Eukaryota; kingdom Metazoa; phylum Annelida; class Polychaeta; order Sabellida; family Siboglinidae; genus Paraescarpia; species Paraescarpia echinospica. The sequence goes on from JAHLWY010001663.1 coordinate 16,246, forward strand.
AGACATAATCACAAGCTAGTGGTGGTAAGTTGACTACACTACCCTGATAGACATCCACACAAGCTAGTGGTGGTAAGTTGCCTACACTACCTTGACAGACATCCTCACAAGCTAGTGGTGGTAGTTGACTTTACTACCCTGACAGACATCCTCACAAACTAGTGGTGGGTCCCACCACTAGCTTGTGAGGATGTCTGTTCTTAAGAAGAGGAAGCAATGGATCGTGGTACACGCCTATCCCACCGACCGAACTATTACACTACCCTGACAGACATCCACACAAGCTAGTGGTGTTGGTTGACTACACTACCCTGACAGACATCATCACAAGCTAGTGGTGGTAAGTTGACTACACTACCCTGACAGACATCCTCACAAGCTAGTGGTGGTAAGTTGCCTACACTACTTTGACAGATATCCTCACAAGCTAGTGGTGGTAGTTGACTACACTACCTTTGCAGACATCCTCACAAGCTAGTGGTTGTAGTTGACTACACTAACCTGACAGACATCCTCACAAGCTAGTGGTGGTAGTTGACTATAGTACCAAGACAGACATCCTCACAAGCTGGTGATGGTAGTTGATTACTCTACCCTGACAGACATCCTCACAAGCTAGTGGTGGTAGTTGACTACATTACCCTGACAGACATCCTCACAAGCTAGT
>JAHLWY010001664.1:0-15973 GCA_020002185.1 Paraescarpia echinospica
TACATACATTGTTATAGTTTCTATAATGAGAGTTTAAAGCCACGAGTGGCTGATGTTCCCTCTCAGTACATGTAATACATACATTGTTATAGTTTATATAATGAGAGTTTAAAGCCATGAGTGGCTGGTGTTCCCTCTCCATACATGTAATACATACATTGTTATAGTTTCTATAATGATAGTTTAAAGCCACGAGTGACTGATGTTCCCTCTCCATACATGTAGTACATACATTGTTATAGTTCCTATAATGAGAGTTTAAAGCCACGAGTGGCTGATGTTCCCTCTCCATACATGTAATACATACATTGTTATAGTTTCTATAATGAGAGTTTAAAGCCACGAGTGGCTGATGTTCCCTCTCAGTACATGTAATACATACATTGTTATAGTTTCTATAATGAGAGTTTAAAGCCATGAGTGGCTGGTGTTCCCTCTCCATACATGTAATACATACAGTATTATAGTTTCTATAATGATAGTTTAAAGCCACGAGTGAATGATGTTCCCTCTCCATACATGTAATACATACATTGTTATAGTTCCTATAATGAGAGTTTAAAGCCACGAGTGGCTGATGTTCCCTCTCCATACATGTAATACATACATTGTTATAGTTTCTTTAATGAGAGTTTAAAGCCATGAGTGGCTGGTGTTCCCTCTCCATACATGTAATACATACATTGTTATAGTTTCTATAATGAGAGTTTAAGGCCATCAGAGGCTGATGTTCCCTCTCAATACATGTAATACATACATTGTTATAGTTTCTATAATTATAGTTTAAAGCCACGAGTGGCTGATGTTCCCTCTCCATACATGTAATACATACATTGTTATAGTTTCTATAATGATAGTTTAAAGCCACGAGTGGCTGATGTTCCCTCTCCATACATGTAATACATACATTGTTATAGTTTCTATAATGAGAGTTTAAAGCCATCAGAGGCTGATGTTCCCTCTCCATACATGTAATACATACATTGTTATAGTTTCTATAATGAGAGTATAAAGCCATCAGTGGCTGATGTTCCCTCTCAATACATGTAATACATACATTGTTATAGTTTCTATAATGATAGTTTAAAGCCATGAGTGGCTGATGTTCCCTCTCCATACATGTAATACATACATTGTTATAGTTTCTATAACGAGAGTTTAAAGCCACGAGTGGCTGATGTTCCCTCTCAATACATGTAATTCATACATTGTTATAGTTTCTATAATGATAGTTTAAAAGCACGAGTGGCTGATGTTCCTTCTCCATACATGTAATACATTCATTGTTATAGTTTCTATAATAAGAGTTTAAAGCCATGAGTGGCTGATGTTCCCTCTCAATACATGTAATACATACATTGTTATAGTTTCTATAGTGATAGTTTAAAGCCACGAGTGACGGATGTTCCCTCTCCATACATGTAATACATACATTGTTATAGTTTCTATAATGAGAGTTTAAAGCCACGAATGGCTGATGTTCCCTCTCCATACATGTAATACATACATTGTTATAGTTTCTATAATGAGAGTTTAAAGCCATGAGTGGCTGGTGTTCCCTCTCCATACAAATAATACATACATTGTTATAGTTTCTACAATGAGAGTTTAAAGCCATCAGAGGCTGATGTTCCCTCTCCAGTCATGTAATACATACATTGTTATAGTTTCTATAACGAGAGTTTAAAGCCACGATTGGCTGATGTTCCATCTCCATACATGTAATACATACATTGTTATAGTTTCTATAATAAGAGTTTAAAGCCATGAGTGGCTGATATTCCCTCTCAATACATGTAATACATACATTGTTATAGTTTCTATAATTATAGTTTAAAGCCACGAGTGGCTGATGTTCCCTCTCCATACATGTAATACATACATTGTTATAGTTTCTATAATGAGAGTTTAAAGCCACGAGTGGCTGATGTTCCCTCTCCATACATGTAATACATACATTGTTATAGTTTCTATAATGAGAGTTTAAAGCCATGAGTGGCTGGTGTTCCCTCTCCATACATGTAATACATACATTGTTATAGTTTCTATAATGAGAGTTTAAAGCCACGATTGGCTGATGTTCCCTCTCAATACATGTAATACATACATTGTTATAGTTTCTATAATGAGAGTTTAAAGCCATGAGTGGCTGGTGTTACCTCTCCATACATGTAATACATACATTGTTATAGTTTCTATAATGATAGTTTAAAGCTACGAGTGACTGATGTTCCCTCTCCATACATGTAGTACATACATTTTTATAGTTCCTATAATGAGAGTTTAAAGCCACGAGTGGCTGATGTTCCTTCTCCATACATGTAATACATACATTGTTATAGTTTCTTTAATGAGAGTTTAAAGCCATGAGTGGCTGGTGTTCCCTCTCCATACATGTAATACATACATTGTTATAGTTTCTATAATGAGAGTTTAAAGCCATCAGAAGCTGATGTTCCCTCTCAATTCATGTAATACATACATTGTTATAGTTTCTATAATGAGAGTTTAAAGCCATGAGTGGCTGGTGTTCCCTCTCCATACATGTAATACATACATTGTTATAGTTTCTATAATGAGAGTTTAAAGCCACGAGTGGCTGATGTTCCCTCTCAGTACATGTAATACATACATTGTTATAGTTTCTATAATGAGAGTTTAAAGCCACGAGTGGCTGATGTTCCCTCTCAATACATGTAATACATACATTGTTATAGTTTCTATAATGAGAGTTTAAAGCCATGAGAGGCTGATGTTCCTTCTCCATACATGTAATACACACATTGTTATAGTTTCTATAATGAGAGTATAAAGCCACGAGTGGCTGATGTTCCCTCTCAATACATGTAATACATACATTGTTATAGTTTCTATAATGAGAATTTAAAGCCATGAGTGGCTGATGTTCCCTCTCAATACATGTAATACATACATTGTTATAGTTTCTATAATGAGAGTTTAAAGCCACGAGTGGCTGATGTTCCCTCTCCATACAAGTAATACATACATTGTTATAGTTTCTATAATCAGAGTTTAAAGCCATGAGTGGCTGATGTTCCCTCTCAATACATGTAATACATACATTGTTATAGTTTCAATAATGAGAGTTTAAAGCCATGAGTGGCTGATGATTCCTCTCCATACATGTAATACATACATTGTTATTGTTTCTATAATGAGAGTTTAAAGCCACGAGTGGCTGATGTTCCCTCTCAATACATGTAACACATACATTGTTATAGTTTCTATAATGAGAGTTTAAAGCCATGAGTGGCTGATGTTCCCTCTCCATACATGTAATTCATACATTGTTATAGTTTCTATAATGAGAGTTTAAAGCCACGAGTGGCTGATGTTCCCTCTCCATACATGTAATACATACATTGTTATAGTTTCTATAATGAGAGTTTAAAGCCATGAGTGGCTGATATTCCCTCTCAATACATGTAATACATACATTGTTTTAGTTTCTATAATGAGAGTTTAAAGCCATGAGTGGCTGATGTTCCCTCTCCATACATGTAATACATACATTGTTATAGTTTCTATAATGAGAGTATAAAGCCACGAGTGGCTGATGTTCCCTCTCCATACATGTAATACATACATTGTTTTAGTTTCTATAATGATAGTTTAAAGCCACGAGTGACTGATGTTCCCTCTCCATACATGTAGTACATACATTGTTATAGTTCCTATAATGAGAGTTTAAAGCCACGAGTGGCTGATGTTCCCTCTCCATACATGTAATACATACATTGTTATAGTTTCTTTAATGAGAGTTTAAAGCCATGAGTGGCTGGTGTTCCCTCTCCATACATGTAATACATACATTGTTATAGTTTCTATAATGAGAGTTTAAAGCCACGAGTGGCTGATGTTCCCTCTCAGTACATGTAATACATACATTGTTATAGTTTCTATAATGAGAGTTTAAAGCCATGAGTGGCTGGTGTTCCCTCTCCATACATGTAATACATACATTGTTATAGTTTCTATAATGATAGTTTAAAGCCACGAGTGACTGATGTTCCCTCTCCATACATGTAGTACATACATTGTTATAGTTCCTATAATGAGAGTTTAAAGCCACGAGTGGCTGATGTTCCCTCTCCATACATGTAATACATACATTGTTATAGTTTCTATAATGAGAGCTTAAAGCCACGAGTGGCTGATGTTCCCTCTCAGTACATGTAATACATACATTGTTATAGTTTCTATAATGAGAGTTTAAAGCCATGAGTGGCTGGTGTTCCCTCTCCATACATGTAATACATACAGTATTATAGTTTCTATAATGATAGTTTAAAGCCACGAGTGAATGATGTTCCCTCTCCATACATGTAATACATACATTGTTATAGTTCCTATAATGAGAGTTTAAAGCCACGAGTGGCTGATGTTCCCTCTCCATACATGTAATACATACATTGTTATAGTTTCTTTAATGAGAGTTTAAAGCCACGAGTGGCTGGTGTTCCCTCTCCATACATGTAATACATACATTGTTATAGTTTCTATAATGAGAGTTTAAAGCCATCAGAGGCTGATGTTCCCTCTCAATACATGTAATACATACATTGTTATAGTTTCTATAATTATAGTTTAAAGCCACGAGTGGCTGATGTTCCCTCTCCATACATGTAATACATACATTGTTATAGTTTCTATAATGATAGTTTAAAGCCACGAGTGGCTGATGTTCCCTCTCCATACATGTAATACATACATTGTTATAGTTTCTATAATGAGAGTTTAAAGCCATCAGAGGCTGATGTTCCCTCTCCATACATGTAATACATACATTGTTATAGTTTCTATAATGAGAGTATAAAGCCATCAGTGGCTGATGTTCCCTCTCAATACATGTAATACATACATTGTTATAGTTTCTATAATTAGAGTTTAAAGCCATGAGTGGCTGATGTTCCCTCTCCATACATGTAATACATACATTGTTATAGTTTCTATAACGAGAGTTTAAAGCCACGAGTTGCTGATGTTCCCTCTCAATGCATGTAATACATACATTGTTATAGTTTCTATAATGAGAGTATAAAGCCATGAATGGCTGATGTTCCCTCTCCATACATGTAATACATACATTGTTATAGTTTCTATAATGAGAGTTTAAAGCCATGAGTGGCTGATGTTCCCTCTCAATACATGTAATACATAAATTGTTATAGTTTCTATAATGATAGTTTAAAGCCACGAGTGACGGATGTTCCCTCTCCATACATGTAATACATACATTGTTATAGTTTCTATAATGAGAGTTTAAAGCCACGAATGGCTGATGTTCCCCCTCCATACATGTAATACATACATTGTTATAGTTTCTATAATGAGAGTTTAAAGCCATGAGTGGCTGGTGTTCCCTCTCCATACATGTAATACATACATTGTTATAGTTTCTACAATGAGAGTTTAAAGCCATCAGAGGCTGATGTTCCCTCTCCATACATGTAATACATACATTGTTATAGTTTCTATAACGAGAGTTTAAAGCCACGATTGGCTGATGTTCCCTCTCCATACATGTAATACATACATTGTTATAGTTTCTATAATAAGAGTTTAAAGCCATGAGTGGCTGATATTCCCTCTCCATACATGTAATACATACATTGTTATAGTTTCTATAATTATAGTTTAAAGCCACGAGTGGCTGATGTTCCCTCTCCATACATGTAATACATACATTGTTATAGTTTCTATAATGAGAGTTTAAAGCCACGAGTGGCTGATGCTCCCTCTCCATACATGTAATACATACATTGTTATAGTTTCTATAATGAGAGTTTAAAGCCATGAGTGGCTGGTGTTCCCTCTCCATACATGTAATACATACATTGTTATAGTTTCTATAATGAGAGTTTAAAGCCACGAGTGGCTGATGTTCCCTCTCAGTACATGTAATACATACATTGTTATAGTTTATATAATGAGAGTTTAAAGCCATGAGTGGCTGGTGTTCCCTCTCCATACATGTAATACATACATTGTTATAGTTTCTATAATGATAGTTTAAAGCCACGAGTGACTGATGTTCCCTCTCCATACATGTAATACATACATTGTTATAGTTCCTATAATGAGAGTTTAAAGCCACGAGTGGCTGATGTTCCCTCTCCATACATGTAATACATACATTGTTATAGTTTCTATAATGAGAGTTTAAAGCCATGAGTGGCTGGTGTTACCTCTCCATACATGTAATACATACATTGTTATAGTTTCTATAATGAGAGTTTAAAGCCATCAGAGGCTGATGTTCCCTCTCAATTCATGTAATACATACATTGTTATAGTTTCTATAATGAGAGTTTAAAGCCATGAGTGGCTGGTGTTCCCTCTCCATTCATGTAATACATACATTGTTATAGTTTCTATAATGAGAGTTTAAAGCCACGAGTGGCTGATGTTCCCTCTCAGTACATGTAATACATACATTGTTATAGTTTCTATAATGAGAGTTTAAAGCCACGAGTGGCTGATGTTCCCTCTCAATACATGTAATACATACATTGTTATAGTTTCTATAATGAGAGTTTAAAGCCATGAGAGGCTGATGTTCCTTCTCCATACATGTAATACACACATTGTTATAGTTTCTATAATGAGAGTATAAAGCCACGAGTGGCTGATGTTCCCTCTCAATACATGTAATACATACATTGTTATAGTTTCTATAATGAGAGTTTAAAGCCATGAGTGGCTGATGTTCCCTCTCAATACATGTAATACATACATTGTTATAGTTTCTATAATGAGAGTTTAAAGCCACGAGTGGCTGATGTTCCCTCTCCATACAAGTAATACATACATTGTTATAGTTTCTATAATCAGAGTTTAAAGCCATGAGTGGCTGATGTTCCCTCTCCATACATGTAATACATACATTGTTATAGTTTCTATAATGATAGTTTAAAGCCACGAGTGACTGATGTTCCCTCTCCATACATGTAGTACATACATTGTTATAGTTCCTATAATGAGAGTTTAAAGCCACGAGTGGCTGATGTTCCCTCTCCATACATGTAATTCATACATTGTTATAGTTTCTATAATGAGAGTTTAAAGCCACGAGTGGCTGATGTTCCCTCTCCATACATGTAATACATACATTGTTATAGTTTCTATAATGAGAGTTTAAAGCCATGAGTGGCTGATATTCCCTCTCAATACATGTAATACATACATTGTTTTAGTTTCTATAATGCGAGTTTAAAGCCATGAGTGGCTGATGTTCCCTCTCCATACATGTAATACATACATTGTTATAGTTTCTATAATGAGAGTTTAAAGGCACGAGTGGCTGATGTTCCCTCTCCATACATGTAATACATACATTGTTATAGTTTCTATAATGAGAGTTTAAAGCCACGAGTGGCTGATGTTCCCTCTCCATATATGTAATACATTCACTGTTATAGTTTCTATAATGAGAGATTAAAGCCACGGGTGGCTGATGTTCCCTCTCCATACATGTAATACATACATTGTTATAGTTTCTATAATAAGAGTTTAAATCCACGAGTGGCTGATGTTCCCTCTCAATACATGTAATACATACATTGTTATAGTTTCTATAATGAGAGTTTAAAGCCACGAGTGGCTGATGTTCCCTCTCCATACATGTAATACATACACTGTAATAGTTTCTATAATGAGAGTTTAAAGCCACGAGTGGTTGATGTTCCCTCTCAATACATGTAATACATACATTGTTATAGTTTCTATAATGAGAGTTTAAAGCCACGAGTGGCTGATGTTCCCTCTCCATACATGTAATACATACATTGTTATAGTTTCTATAATAAGAGTTTAAAGCCATGAGTGGCTGATGTTTCCTCTCAATACATGTAATACATACATTGTTATAGTTTCTATAATGAGAGTTTAAAGCCATGAGTGGCTGATGTTCACTCTCCATACATGTAATACATACATTGTTATAGTTTCTATAATGAGAGTTTAAAGCCATGAGTGGCTGTGTTCCCTCTCAATACATATAATAAATACATTGTTTTAGTTTCTATAATGAGAGTTTAAAGCCATGAGTGGCTGATGTTCCCTCTCCATACATGTAATTCATACATTGTTATAGTTTCTATAATGAGAGTTTAAAGCCACGAGTGGCGGATGTTCCCTCTCAATACATGTAATACATACATTGTTATAGTTTCTATAATGAGAGTTTAAAGCCACGAGTGGTTGATGTTCCCTCTCCATACATGTAATACATACATTGTTATAGTTTCTATAATGAGAGTTTAAAGCCACGATTGACTGATGTTCCCTCTTCATACATGTAATACATACATTGTTATAGTTTCTATAATGAGAGTTTAAAGCCATGAGTGGCTGATGTTCCCTCCCCATACATGTAATACATACATTGTCATAGTTTCTATAATGAGAGTTTAAAGCCACGAATGGCTGATGTTCCCTCTCCAAACATGTAATACATACATTGTTATAGTTTCTATAATGAGAGTATAAAGCCATGAGTGGCTGATGTTCCCTCTCCATACACGTAATACATACATTGTTATAGTTTCTATAATGAGAGTTTAAAGCCACGAGTGTCTGATGTTCCCTCTCAATACATGTAATACATACATTGTTATAGTTTCTATAATGAGAGTTTAAAGCCACGAGTGGCTGGTGTTCCCTCTCCACACATGTAATACATACATTGTTATTGTTTCTATAATGAGAGTTTAAAGCCACGAGTGGCTGATGTTCCCTCTCCATACATGTAATACATACATTGTTATAGTTTCTATAATGAGAGTTTAAAGCCATGAGTGGCTGATGTTCCCTCTCAATACATGTATTACATACATTGTTATAGTTTCTATAATGAGAGTTTAAAGCCATGAGTGGCTGATATTCCCTCTCCATACAGGTAATACATACATTGTTATAGTTTCTATTATGAGAGTTTAAAGCCATGAGTGGCTGGTGTTGCCTCTCAATACATGTAATACATACATTGTTATAGTTTCTATAATGAGAGTTTAAAGCCACGAGTTGCTTTTGTTCCCTCTCAATATATGTAATACATACATTGTTATAGTTTCTATAATGAGAGTTTAAAGCCACGGGTGGCTGATGTTCCCTCTCAATACATGTAATACATACATTGTTATATTTTGTATAATGAGAGTTTAAAGCCATGAGTGGGTGATGTTCCCTCTCCATACATGTAATACATACATTGTTATAGTTTCTATAATGAGAGTTAAAAGCCATGAGTGGCTGATGTTCCCTCTCAATACATGTAATACATACATTGTGATAGTTTCTATAATGAGAGTTTAAAGCCACGAGTGGCTGATGTTCCCTGTCCATACATGTAATACATACATTGTTATAGTTTCTATAATGAGAGTATAAAGCCACGAGTGGCTGATGTTCCCTCTCAATACATGTAATACATACATTGTTATAGTTTCTATAATGAGAGTTTAAAGCCACGAGTGGCTGATGTTCACTCTCCATACATGTAATACATACATTGTTATAGTTTCTATAATGAGAGTTTAAAGCCACGAGTGGCTGATGTTCCCTCACAATACTTGTAATACATACATTGTTATAGTTTCTATAATGAGAGTTTAAAGCCACGAGTGGCTGATGTTCCCTCTCAATACATGTAATACATACATTGTTATAGTTTCTATAATGAGAGTTTAAAGCCACCAGTGGCTGATGTTCCCTCTCCATACATGTAATACATACATTGTCATAGTTTCTATAATGAGAGTTTAAAGCCATGAGTGGCTGATGTTCCCTCTCAATACATGTAATACATACATTGTTATAGTTTCTATAATGAGAGTTTAAAGCCATGAGTGGCTGGTGTTCCCTCTCAATACATGTAATACATACATTGTTATAGTTTCTATAATGAGAGTTTAAAGCCACGAGTTGCTTTTGTTCCCTCTCAATATATGTAATACATACATTGTTATAGTTTCTATAATGAGAGTTTAAAGCCTCGAGTGGCTGATGTTCCCTCTCAATACATGTAATACATACATTGTTATATTTTTTATAATGAGAGTTTAAAGCCATGAGTGGCTGATGTTCCCTCTCAATACGTGTAATACATACATTGTTATAGTTTCTATAATGAGAGTTTAAAGCCATGAGTGGCTGATGTTCCCTCTCAATACATGTAATAAATACATTGTTATAGTTTCTATAATGAAGTTTAAAGCCACGAGTGGCTGATGTTCCCTCTCCATACATGTAATACATACATTGTTATAGTTTCTATAATGAGAGTTTAAAGCCACGAGTGGCTGATGTTCCCTCTCCATACATGTAATACATACATTGTTATAGTTTCTATAATGAGAGTTTAAAGCCACGAGTGGCTGATGTTCCCTCTCAATACATGTAATACATACATTGTTATAGTTTCTATAATGAGAGTTTAAAGCCATGAGTGGCTGTTGTTCCCTCTCAATACATGTAATACATACATTGTTATAGTTTCTATAATGATGGTTTAAAGCCACGAGTGGTTGATGTTCCCTCTCCATACATGTAATACATACATTGTTATAGTTTCTATAATGAGAGTTTATAGCCACGAGTGGCTGATGTTCCCTCTCAAATCATGTAATACATACATTGTTATAGTTTCTATAACGAGATTTTAAAGCCATGAGAGGCTGATGTTTCCTCTCCATACATGTAATACATACATTGTTATATTTTCTATAATGAGAGTATAAAGCCACGAGTGGCTGATGTTCCCTCTCAATACATGTAATACATACATTGTTATAGTTTCTATAATGAGAGTTTAAAGCCATGAGTGGCTGATGTTCCCTCTCAATACATGTAATACATACATTGTTATAGTTTCTATAATGATAGTTTAAAGCCACGAGTGGCTGATGTTCCCTCTCCATACATGTAATACATACATTGTTATAGTTTCTATAATGAGAGTTTAAAACCACGAGTGGCTGATGTTCCCTCTCCATACATGTAATACATACATTGTTATAGTTTCTATAATGAGAGTTTAAAGCCATGAGTGGCTGGTGTTCCCTCTCCATACATGTAATACATACATTGTTATAGTTTCTATAATGAGAGTTTAAAGCCACGAGTGGCTGATGTTCCCTCTCAATACATGTAATACATACATTGTTATAATTTCTATAATGAGAGTTTAAAGCCATGAGTGGCTGGTGTTCCCTCTCCATACATGTAATACATACATTGTTTTAGTTTCTATAATGATAGTTTAAAGCCACGAGTGACTGATGTTCCCTCTCCATACATGTAGTACATACATTGTTATAGTTCCTATAATGAGAGTTTAAAGCCACGAGTGGCTGATGTTCCCTCTCCATACATGTAATAGATACATTGTTATAGTTTCTTTAATGAGAGTTTAAAGCCATGAGTGGCTGGTGTTCCCTCTCCATACATATAATACATACATTGTTATAGTTTCTATAATGAGAGTTTAAAGCCACGAGTGGCTGATGTTCCCTCTCAGTACATGTAATACATACATTGTTATAGTTTCTATAATGAGAGTTTAAAGCCATGAGTGGCTGGTGTTCCCTCTCCATACATGTAATACATACATTGTTATAGTTTCTATAATGATAGTTTAAAGCCACGAGTGAATGATGTTCCCTCTCCATACACGTAGTACATACATTGTCATAGTTCCTATAATGAGAGTTTAAAGCCACGAGTGGCTGATGTTCCCTCTCCATACATGTAATACATACATTGTTATAGTTTCTATAATGAGAGTTTAAAGCCACGAGTGGCTGATGTTCCCTCTCAGTACATGTAATACATACATTGTCATAGTTTCTATAATGAGAGTTTAAAGCCATGAGTGGCTGGTGTTCCCTCTCCATACATGTAATACAGTATTATAGTTTCCATAATGATAGTTTAGAAGCCGAGTGATGATGTTCCCCTCTCCATACATGTAATGCATACATTGTTATAGTTCCTATAATGGGGAGTTTAAAGCCACGAGTGGCTGATGTTCCCTCTCCATACATGTAATACATACATTGTCCACTTAGTTTCTTTAATGAGGTTTAAAGCCATGAGTGGCTGGTGAACCCTCTCCATACATGTAATACATACATTGTTATTGTTTCTATAATGAGGTTTAAAAGCCATCAGGGCTGATGTTCCCTCTCAATACATGTACATACATTGTTATAGTTTCTATAATTCTAGTTTAAAGCCACGGTGGCTGATGTTCCCTCTCTCCATACATGTAGCCTGCATTACATTGTTATAGTTTCCTATAATGATTAGTTTAAAACCACGAGTGGCTGATATTTCCCTCTCCATACATGTAATACATACATTGTTATAGTTTCTCAGAGTTTAAAACCATCAGGAATTTTGATGTTCCCTCTCCATACATGTAATACATACATTGTTATAGTTTCTATAATGAGAGTTTAAAGCCATGAGTGGCTGGTGTTCCCTCTCAATACATGTAATACATACATTGTTATAGTTTCTATAATGAGAGTTTAAAGCCACGAGTGGCTGATGTTCCCTCTCAATACATGTAATACATACATTGTTATAGTTTCTATAATGAGAGTTTAAAGCCATGAGTGGCTGGTGTTCCCTCTCCATACATGTAATACATACATTGTTTTAGTTTCTATAATGATAGTTTAAAGCCACGAGTGACTGATGTTCCCTCTCCATACATGTGGTACATACATTGTTATAGTTCCTATAATGAGAGTTTAAAGCCACGAGTGGCTGATGTTCCCTCTCCATACATGTAATACATACATTGTTATAGTTTCTTTAATGAGAGTTTAAAGCCATGAGTGGCTGGTGTTCCCTCTCCATACATGTAATACATACATTGTTATAGTTTCTATAATGAGAGTTTAAAGCCACGAGTGGCTGATGTTCCCTCTCAGTACATGTAATACATACATTGTTATAGTTTCTATAATGAGAGTTTAAAGCCATGAGTGGCTGATGTTCCCTCTCAATACATGTAATACATACATTGTTATAGTTTCCATAATTATAGTTTAAAGCCACGAGTGGCTGATGTTCCCTCTCCATACATGTAATACATACATTGTTATAGTTTCTATAATGAGAGTTTAAAGCCACGAGTGGCTGATGTTCCCTCTCCATACATGTAATACATACATTGTTATAGTTTCTATAATGAGAGTTTAAAGCCATGAGTGGCTGGTGTTCCCTCTCAATACATGTAATACATACATTGTTATAGTTTCTATAATGAGAGTTTAAAGCCACGAGTGGCTGATGTTCCCTCTCAATACATGTAATACATACATTGTTATAGTTTCTATAATGAGAGTTTAAAGCCATGAGTGGCTGGTGTTCCCTCTCCATACATGTAATACATACATTGTTTTAGTTTCTATAATGATAGTTTAAAGCCACGAGTGACTGATGTTCCCTCTCCATACATGTGGTACATACATTGTTATAGTTCCTATAATGAGAGTTTAAAGCCACGAGTGGCTGATGTTCCCTCTCCATACATGTAATACATACATTGTTATAGTTTCTTTAATGAGAGTTTAAAGCCAGGAGTGGCTGGTGTTCCCTCTCCATACATGTAATACATACATTGTTATAGTTTCTATAATGAGAGTTTAAAGCCACGAGTGGCTGATGTTCCCTCTCAGTACATGTAATACATACATTGTTATAGTTTCTATAATGAGAGTTTAAAGCCATGAGTGGCTGGTGTTCCCTCTCCATACATGTAATACATACATTGTTATAGTTTCTATAATGATAGTTTAAAGCCACGAGTGATTGATGTTCCCTCTCCATACATGTAGTACATACATTGTTATAGTTCCTATAATGAGAGTTTAAAGCCACGAGTGGCTGATGTTCCCTCTCCATACATGTAATACATACATTGTTATAGTTTCTATAATGAGAGTTTAAAGCCACGAGTGGCTGATGTTCCCTCTCAGTACATGTAATACATACATTGTCATAGTTTCTATAATGAGAGTTTAAAGCCATGAGTGGCTGGTGTTCCCTCTCCATACATGTAATACATACAGTATTATAGTTTCTATAATGATAGTTTAAAGCCACGAGTGAATGATGTTCCCTCTCCATACATGTAATACATACATTGTTATAGTTTCTATAATGAGAGTTTAAAGCCACGAGTGGCTGATGTTCCCTCTCCATACATGTAATACATACATTGTTATAGTTTCTTTAATGAGAGTTTAAAGCCATGAGTGGCTGGTGTTCCCTCTCCATACATGTAATACATACATTGTTATTGTTTCTATAATGAGAGTTTAAAGCCATCAGAGGCTGATGTTCCCTCTCAATACATGTAATACATACATTGTTATAGTTTCTATAATTATAGTTTAAAGCCACGAGTGGCTGATGTTCCCTCTCCATACATGTAATACATACATTGTTATAGTTTCTATAATGAGAGTTTAAAGCCACGAGTGGCTGATGTTCCCTCTCAATACATGTAATACATACATTGTTATAGTTTCTATAATGAGAGTTTAAAGCCATGAGACGCTGATGTTCCTTCTCCATACATGTAATACACACATTGTTATAGTTTCTATAATGAGAGTATAAAGCCACGAGTGGCTGATGTTCCCTCTCAATACATGTAATACATACATTGTTATAGTTTCTATAATGAGAGTTTAAAGCCATGAGTGGCTGATGTTCCCTCTCCATACATGTAATTCATACATTGTTATAGTTTCTATAATGAGAGTTTAAAGCAACGAGCGGCGGATGTTCCCTCTCCATACATGTAATACATACATTGTTATAGTTTCTATAATGAGAGTTTAAAGCCACGAGTGCTTGATGTTCCCTCTCCATACATGTAATACATACATTGTTATAGTTTCTATAATGAGAGTTAAAGCCATGAGTGGCTGATGTTCCCTCTCCATACATGTAATACATACATTGTTATAGTTTCTATAATGAGAGTTTAAAGCCACGAGTGGCTGATGTTCCCTCTCCATACATGTAATACATACATTGTTATAGTTTCTATAATGAGAGTTTAAAGCCATCAGAGGCTGATGTTCCCTCTCCATACATGTAATACATACATTGTTATAGTTTCTATAATGAGAGTATAAAGCCACGAGTGGCTGATGTTCCCTCTCAATACATGTAATACATACATTGTTATAGTTTCTATAATTAGAGTTTAAAGCCATGAGTGGCTGATGTTCCCTCTCCATACATGTAATACATACATTGTTATAGTTTCTATAACGAGAGTTTAAAGCCACGAGTGGCTGATGTTCCCTCTCAATACATGTAATACATACATTGTTATAGTTTCTATAATGAGAGTTTAAAGCCACGAGTGGCTGATGTTCCCTCTCCATACATGTAATACATACATTGTTATAGTTTCTATAATAAGAGTTTAAAGCCATGAGTGGCTGACGTTCCCTCTCAATACATGTAATACATACATTGTTATAGTTTCTATAGTGATAGTTTAAAGCCACGAGTGACGGATGTTCCCTCTCCATACATGTAATACATACATTGTTATAGTTTCTATAATGAGAGTTTAAAGCCACGAATGGCTGATGTTCCCTCTCCATACATGTAATACATACATTGTTATAGTTTCTATAATGAGATTTAAAGCCATGAGTGGCTGGTGTTCCCTCTCCATACAAATAATACATACATTGTTATAGTTTCTACAATGAGAGTTTAAAGCCATCAGAGGCTGATGTTCCCTCTCCATACATGTAATACATACATTGTTATAGTTTCTATAACGAGAGTTTAAAGCCACGATTGGCTGATGTTCCATCTCCATACATGTAATACATACATTGTTATAGTTTCTATAATAAGAGTTTAAAGCCATGAGTGGCTGATATTCCCTCTCAATACATGTAATACA
>JAHLWY010001665.1:0-16872 GCA_020002185.1 Paraescarpia echinospica
GGAGATGTACTTACAAAGAATGTAGAAAGAGGCGACTGGACCTCGGCGCCTGGGGAGATATGTGCTTACAATGAATGTAGAAAGAGGCGAGTTGACCTCGGCACCTGGGGAAGATGTACTTAAAGCGAATGTAGATAGAGGCGAGTGGACCTTGGCGCCTGTGGGGAGATGTGCTTACAATGAATGTAGAAAGAGGCAAGTGGACCTCGGCGCGTGGCGGGAGATGTACTTACAATGAATGTAGAAAGAGGCGACTGGACCTCGGCGCCTGGGGAGATATGTGCTTACAATGAATGTAGAAAGAGGCGAGTTGACCTCGGCACCTGGGGGAGATGTAATTAAAGCGAATGAAGATAGAGGCGAGTGGACCTCGGCGCCTGGGGGGAGATGTGCTTACAATGAATGTAGAAAGAGGCGAGTGGACCTTGGCGCCTGTGGGGAGATGTGCTTACAATGAATGTAGAAAGAGGCAAGTGGACCTCGGCGCCTGGCGGGAGATGTACTTACAATGAATGTAGAAAGAGGCTAGTGGACCTCGAAACCTGGGGGAGACGTACTTACAATGAATGTAGAAAGAGGCGAGTGGACCTCGGCGCCTGGAGGGAGATGTACTTACAATGAATGTAGAAAGAGGCGAGTGGACCTGGGCGCCTGGGGGAGATGTGCTTACAATAAATGTAGAAAGAGGCGAGTGGACATCGGCGCCTGGGGGAGATGTACTTACAAAGAATGTAGAAAGAGGCGACTGGACCTCGGCGCCTGGGGAGATATGTGCTTACAATGAATGTAGAAAGAGGCGAGTTGACCTCGGCACCTGGGGGAGATGTACTTAAAGCGAATGTATATAGAGGCGAGTGGACCTCGGCGCCAGGGGGGAGATGTGCTTACAATGAATGTAGAAAGAGGCTAGTGGACCTTGGCGCCTGTGGGGAGATGTGCTTACAATGAATGTTGAAAGAGGCAAGTGGACCTCGGCGCCTGGCGGGAGATGTACTTACAATGAATGTAGAAAGAGGCAAGTGGACCTCGGCGCCTGGCGGGAGATGTACTTACAATGAATGTAGAAAGAGGCTAGTGGACCTCGAAACCTGGGGGAGACGTACTTACAATGAATGTAGAAAGAGGCTAGTGGACCTTGGCGCCTGTGGGGAGATGTGCTTACAATGAATGTAGAAAGAGGCAAGTGGACCTCGGCGCCTGGCGGCAGATGTACTTACAATGAATGTAGAAAGAGTCGAGTGGACCTTGGCGTCTGGAGGGAGATGTACTTACAGTGAATGTAGAAAGAGGCGAGTGGACCTCGGCGCCTGGGGGAGATGTACTTACAATGAATGTAGAAAGAGGCGAGTGGACCTCGGCGCCTGGGGGAGATGTGCTTATAATTAATATAGAAAGAGGCGAGTTGACCTCGGCGGCTGGGGGAGATGTTCTTACATTGAATGTAGAAAGAGGCGAGTGGTCCTCGACCCCTGGGAGAGATGTACTTACAATGAATGTAGAAAGAGTCGAGTGGACCTCGGCGCCAGGAGGGAGATGTACTTACAGTGAATATAGAAAGAGGTGAGTGGACCTCGGCGCCTGGGGGAGATGTGCTTACAATAAATGTAGAAAGAGGCGAGAGGACATCGGCGCCTTGGGGAGATGTACTTACAAAGAATGTAGAGAGAGGCGACTCGACCGCGGCGCCTGGGGATATATGTGCTTACAATGAATGTAGAAAGAGGTGAGTTGACCTTGGCACCTGGAGGAGATGTACTTAAAGTGAATGTAGATAGAGGCGAGTGGACCTCGGCGCCTGGGGGGAGATGTGTTTACAATGAATGTAGAAAGAGGCTAGTGGACCTTGGCGCCTGTGGGGAGATGTGCTTACAATGAATGTAGAAAGAGGCAAGTGGACCTCGGCGCCTGGCGGGAGATGTACTTACAATGAATGAAGAAAGAGGCGACTGGACCTCGGCGCCTGTGGAGATATGTGCTTACAATGTATGTAGAAAGAGGCGAGTTGACCTCGGCACCTGGGGGAGATGTACTTAAAGCGAATGTAGATAGAGGCGAGTGGACCTCGGCGCCTGGGGGGAGATGTGCTTACGATGAATGTAGAAAGAGGCGAGTGGACCTCGGCGCCTGTGGGGAGATGTGCTTAAATGAATGTAGAAAGAGGCAAGTGGACCTCGGCGCCTGGCGGGAGATGTACTTACAATGAATGTAGAAAGAGGCTTAGTGGACCTCGAAATCTGGGGGAGACGTACTTACAATGAATGTAGAAAGAGGCGAGTGGACCTCGACGCCTGGGAGAGATGTACTTACAATGAATGTAGAAAGAGGCGAGTGGACTTCGGCGCCTGGAGGGAGATGTACTTACAATGAATGTAGAAAGAGGCGAATGGACCTCGGCGCCTGGGGGAGATGTGCTTACAATGAATGTAGAAAGAGGCGTGTGGACCTCGGCGCCTGGGAGGAGATGTGCTAACAATAAATGTAGAAAGAGGCGAGTGGACCTCGGCGCCTGGTGGAGATGTACTTACAAAGAATGTAGAAAGAGGCGACTGGACCTCGGCGCCTGGGGAGATATGTGCTTACAATGAATGGAGAAAGAGGCGAGTTGACCTCGGCACCTGGGGGAGATGTACTTAATGCGAATGTAGATAGAGGCGAGTGGACCTCGGCGCCTGGGGGGAGATGTGCTTACAATGAATGTAGAAAGAGGCTAGTGGACCTTGGCGCCGGTGGGGAGATGTGCTTACAATGAATGTAGAAAGAGGCAAGTGGACCTCGGCGCCTGGCGGGAGATGTACTTACAATGAATGTCGAAAGAGGCTAGTGGACTTCGAAACCTGGGGGAGACGTACTTACAATGAATATGGAAAGAGGCGAGTGGACCTCGACGCCTGGGAGAGATGTACTTACAATGAATGTAGAAAGAGTCGAGTGGACCTCGGCGTCTGGAGGGAGATGTACTTACAGTGAATGTAGAAAGAGGCGAGTGGACCTCGGCGCCTGGGGGAGATGTACTTACAATGAATGTAGAAAGAGGCGAGTGGACCTCGGCGCCTGGTGGGAGATGTGCTTATAATTAATATAGAAAGAGGCGAGTTGACCTCGGCGGCTGGGGGAGATGTTCTTACATTGAATGTAGAAAGAGGCGAGTGGTCCTCGACCCCTGGGAGAGATGTACTTACAATGAATGTAGAAAGAGTCGAGTGGACCTCGGCGCCTGGAGGGAGATGTACTTACAGTGAATATAGAAAGAGGCGAGTGGACCTCGGCGCCTGGGGGAGATGTGCTTACAATAAATGTAGAAAGAGGCGAGTGGACATCGGCGCCTGGGGGAGATGTACTTACAAAGAATGTAGAAAGAGGCGACTGGACCTTGGCGCCTGGGGAGATATGTGCTTACAATGAATGTAGAAAGAGGTGAGTTGACCTCGGCACCTGGGGGAGATGTACTTAAAGCGAATGTAGATAGAGGCGTGTGGACCTCGGCGCCTGGGGGGAGATGTGCTTACAATGAATGTAGAAAGAGGCTAGTGGACCTTGGCGCCTGTGGGGAGATGTGCTAACAATGAATGTAGAAAGAGGCAAGTGGACCTCGGCGCCTGGCGGGAGATGTACTTACAATGAATGTAGAAAGAGGCTTAGTGGACCTCGAAACCTGGGGGAGACGTACTTACAATGAATGTAGAAAGAGGCGAGTGGACCTCGACGCCTGGGAGAGATGTACTTACAATGAATGTAGAAAGAGGCGAGTGGACCTCGGCGCCTGGAGGGAGATGTACTTACAATGAATGTAGAAAGAGGCGAGTGGACCTCGGCGCCTGGGGGAGATGTGCTTACAATGAATGTAGAAAGAGGCGTGTGGACCTCGGCGCCTTGGAGGAGATGTGCTAACAATAAATGTAGAAAGAGGCGAGTGGACCTCGGCGCCTGGGGGAGATGTACTTAAAAAGAATGTAGAAAGAGGCGACTGGACCTCGGCGCCTGGGGATATATGTGCTTACAATGAATGTAGAAAGAGGTGAGTTGACCTTGGCACCTGGAGGAGATGTACTTATAGTGAATGTAGATAGAGGCGAGTGGACCTCGGCGCCTGGGGAGATATTGCTTTACAATGGATAGCAGAAATTTAAGTGGACCTTGGCGCCTGTGGGGATGTTAGCACAATGGATGTAGAGGCAAAATTGAGACCTCCGGCGCCTGGCGGAGATACAATGGATGGAAGAGGGGCGACTGGACCTCGGCGCCTGGGGAATATTGGCACAATGGATGTAGAAAGGGCGGTTGAGCCTCCGGCCGCCTGGGGATAGCAAAGCAGATGTAGATGGGGCGTGTGGACCTGGAGATGGCAATGGATGTGAAAGGGCGGAGTGGACCTCGGCGCCTGTGGGGAGAGATAGCGTAGATGTGAGAGAGGCAGAGTGGACCTCGGCGCCTGGCGGGAGATGTGCTACAATGAATGGCAGAAAGGGCAGGTGGACTGGCGAAACCGCCAGGGGAGACGTGCTTACAATGAAAGAGGCGAGTGGACCTCGACGCCGGGAGAAAATTGCCACAATGAATGGCAGAAAAGAGGTGGACCTCGGCGCCTGGAGGGAGATGTACTTACAATGAATGTAGAAAGAGGCGAGAGGACCTCGGCGCCTGGGGGAGATGTGCTTACAATGAATGTAGAAAGAGGCGTGTGGACCTCGGCGCCTGGGGGGAGATTTGCTAACAATAAATGTAGAAAGAGGCGAATGGACCTCGGCGCCTGGGGGAGATGTACTTACAAAGAATGTAGAAAGAGGCGACTGGACCTCGGCGCCTGGGGAGATATGTGCTTACAATGAATGGAGAAAGAGGCGAGTTGACCTCGGCACCTGGGGGGATGTACTTAATGCGAATGTAGATAGAGGCGAGTGGACCTCGGCGCCTGGGGGGAGATGTGCTTACAATGAATGTAGAAAGAGGCTAGTGGACCTTGGCGCCGGTGGGGAGATGTTCTTACAATGAATGTAGAAAAAAGAGGCAAGTGGACCTCGGCGCCTGGCGGGAGATGTACTTACAATGAATGTCGAAAGAGGCTAGTGGACCTCTAAACCTGGGGGAGACGTACTTACAATGAATATGGAAAGAGGCGAGTGGACCTCGACGCCTGGGAGAGATGTACTTACAATGAATGTAGAAAGAGTCGAGTGGACCTCGGCGTCTGGAGGGAGATGTACTTACAGTGAATGTAGAAAGAGGCGAGCGGACCTCGGCGCCTGGGGGAGATGTACTTACAATGAATGTAGAAAGAGGCGAGTGGACCTCGGCGCCTGGTGGGAGATGTGCTTATAATTAATATAGAAAGAGGCGAGTTGACCTCGGCGGCTGGGGAGATGTTCTTACATTGAATGTAGAAAGAGGCGAGTGGTCCTCGACCCCTGGGAGAGATGTACTTACAATGAATGTAGAAAGAGTCGAGTGGACCTCGGCGCCTGGAGGGAGATGTACTTACAGTGAATATAGAAAGAGGCGAGTGGACCTCGGCGCCTGGGGGAGATGTGCTTACAATAAATGTAGAAAGAGGCGAGTGGACATCGGCGCCTGGTGGAGATGTACTTACAAAGAATGTAGAAAGAGGCGACTGGACCTCGGCGCCTGGGGAGATATGTGCTTACAATGAATGTAGAAAGAGGTGAGTTGACCTCGGCACCTGGGGGAGATGTACTTAAAGCGAATGTAGATAGAGGCGTGTGGACCTCGGCGTCTCGGGGGAGATGTGCTTACAATGAATGTAGAAAGAGGCTAGTGGACCTTGGCGCCTGTGGGGAGATGTGCTTACAATGAATGTAGAAAGAGGCAAGTGGACCTCGGCGCCTGGCTGGAGATGTACTTACAATGAATGTAGAAAGAGTCGAGTGGACCTCGGCGTCTGGAGATGAATGTAGAAAGAGGCGGTGGAGGTGGACCTCGGCGCCTGGGAGATGTACTGCAATGAATGTAGAAGAGGCGGAGTGGACCTCGGCGCCTGAATTAAGAAGATGTGCTTATAGTGTAGCGAAAGGCGGAAGTTGACCTCGGCGGCTGGGGAGATGTTCTTACATTGAATGTAGAAAGGCAGGTTGTCCTCGACCTGGAGATGTACTACAATGAATGTAGAAAGAGTCAGTGGACCTCGGCGCCTGTGGAGGAGATGCGCAGTGAATAGAAAGGCAGGTGGACCTCGGCGCCTGGAGATGCTTTACAATAAATGTGAAAGGCGAGTGGACATCAGCGCCTGGGAGAATGTACTTACAAAGAATGCGAAAGAAGGCGACCGGACGCCGGCGCCTGGGGAGATATGATGCTTTACAATGAATGTAGAAAGAGGCGAGTGGTCCTTCGCGCCTGGGGGGAGATGTACTTACAATGAATGTAGAAAGAGGCGAGTGGACCTCGGCGCCTGGGGGAGATGTACTTACAATGAACGTAGAAAGAGGCGGCTGGACCTCGGCGCCTGGGGGGAGATGTGCTTATAATTAATATAGAAAGAGGCGAGTGGACTTCGGTGCCTGGGGGAGAAGTGCTTACAATGAGTGTAGAAAGAGGCGAGTGGACCTCGGCGCCTGGGGGGAGATGTACTTACAATGAATGAAGAAAGAGGCGAGTGGACCTCGACGCCTGGGAGAGATGTACTTACAATGAACGGTGAAAGAGTCGAGTGGACCTCGGCGCCTGGGGGAGATGTACTTACAGCGAATGTTGATAGAGCCGTGTGGACCTCGGCGCCTGGAGGAGATGTACTTACAGTGAATGTAGAAAGAGTCGAGTGGACGTCGGCGTCTGGAGGGAGATGTACTTACAGTGAATGTAGAAAGAGGCGAGTGGACATCGGCGCCTGGGGGAGATGTACTTACAATGAATGTAGAAAGAAACGAGTGGACCTCGGCGCCTGGGGGGAGATGTGCTTATAATTAATATAGAAAGAGGCGAGTTGACCTCGGCGGCTGGGGGAGATGTTCTTACATTGAATGTAGAAAGAGGCGAGTGGTCCTCGACCCCTGGGAGAGATGTACTTACAATGAATGTAGAAAGAGTCGAGTGGACCTCGGCGCCTGGAGGGAGATGTACTTACAGTGAATATAGAAAGAGGCGAGTGGACCTCGGCGCCTGGGGGAGATGTACTTACAAAGAATGTAGAAAGAGGCGACTGGACCTCGGCGCCTGGGGAGATGCGCTACAAATGAAACCCGCAAACATGACCTACAATCGCCCGCGTCCGCCACGAGGCGAGTGGACCTCGGCGCCCGGGGAGATGTGCTTACAAATGAATGTGTGTAGAAAGAGGTTACAGTGGACCTGGCGCCCGTGGGGAGATGTACTTACAATGAATGTAGAAAGAGGCGAGTGGACCTCGGCGCCTGGAGGGAGATGTACTTACAATGAATGTAGAAAGAGGCGAGTGGACCTCGGCGCCTGGGGGAGATGTGCTTACAATAAATGTAGAAAGAGGCGAGTGGACATCGGTGCCTGGGAGAGATGTACTTACAAAGAATGTAGAAAGAGGCGACCGGACCTCGGCGCCTGGGGAGATATGTGCTTACAATGAATGTAGAAAGAGGCGAGTTGACCTCGGCACCTGGGGGAGATGTATTTAAAGCGAATGTAGATAGAGGCGAGTGGACCTCGGCGCCTGGGGGGAGATGTGCTTACAATGAATGTAGAAAGAGGCGAGTGGACCTTGGCGCCTGTGGGGAGATGTGCTTACAATGAATGTAGAAAGAGGCAAGTGGACCTCGGCGCCTGGAGGGAGATGTACTTACAATGAATGTAGAAAGAGGCGACTGGACCTCGGCGCCTGAGGAGATATGTGCTTACAATGAATGTAGAAAGAGGCGAGTTGACCTCGGCACCTGGGGGAGATGCACTTAAAGCGAATGTAGATAGAGGCGAGTGGACCTCGGCGCCTGGGGGAGATGTACTTACAATGAACGTAGAAAGAGGCGACTGGACCTCGGCGCCTGGGGGGAGATGTGCTTATAATTAATATAGAAAGAGGCGAGTGGATCTCGGTGCCTGGGGGAGAAGTGCTTACAATGAGTGTAGAAAGAGGCGAGTGGACCTCGGCGCCTGGGGGGAGATGTACTTACAATGAATGAAGAAAGAGGCGAGTGGACCTCGACGCCTGGGAGAGATGTACTTACAATGAACGGTGAAAGAGTCGAGTGGACCTCGGCGCCTGGGGGAGATGTACTTACAGCGAATGTTGATAGAGCCGTGTGGACCTCGGCGCCTGGAGGAGATGTGCTTACAATGAATGTAGAAAGAGGCGAGTGGACCTCGGCGCCTGGGGGGAGATGTGCTTACAATGAATGTAGAAAGAGGCTAGTGGACCTTGGCGCCGGTGGGGAGATGTGCTTACAATGAATGTAGAAAGAGGCAAGTGGACCTCGGCGCCTGGCGGGAGATGTACTTACAATGAATGTCGAAAGAGGCTAGTGGACCTCGAAACCTGGGGGAGACGTACTTACAATGAATATGGAATGAGGCGAGTGGATCTCGACGCCTGGGAGAGATGTACTTACAATGAATGTAGAAAGAGTCGAGTGGACCTCGGCGTCTGGAGGGAGATGTACTTACAGTGAATGTAGAAAGAGGCGAGTGGACCTCGGCGCCTGGGGGAGATGTACTTACAATGAATGTAGAAAGAGGCTAGTGGACCTCGGCGCCTGGTGGGAGATGTGCTTATAATTAATATAGAAAGAGGCGAGTTGACCTCGGCGGCTGGGGGAGATGTTCTTACATTGAATGTAGAAAGAGGCGAGTGGTCCTCGACCCCTGGGAGAGATGTACTTACAATGAATGTAGAAAGAGTCGAGTGGACCTCGGCGCCTGGAGGGAGATGTACTTACAGTGAATATAGAAAGAGGCAAGTGGACCTCGGCGCCTGGGGGAGATGTGCTTACAATAAATGTAGAAAGAGGCGAGTGGACATCGGCGCCTGGGGGAGACGTACTTACAAAGAATGTAGAAAGAGGCGACTGGACCTCGGCGCCTGGGGAGATATGTGCTTACAATGAATGTAGAAAGAGGTGAGTTGACCTCGGCACCTGGGGGAGATGTACTTAAAGCGAATGTAGATAGAGGCGTGTGGACCTCGGCGTCTGGGGGGAGATGTGCTTACAATGAATGTAGAAAGAGGCTAGTGGACCTTGGCGCCTGTGGGGAGATGTGCTTACAATGAATGTAGAAAGAGGCAAGTGGACCTCGGCGCCTGGGAGAGATGTACTTACAATGAATGTAGAAAGAGGCGAGTGGACCTCGGCGCCTGGAGGGAGATGTACTTACAATGAATGTAGAAAGAGGCGAGAGGACCTCGGCGCCTGGGGGAGATGTGCTTACAATGAATGTAGAAAGAGGCGTGTGGACCTCGGCGCCTGGGGGGAGATGTGCTAACAATAAATGTAGAAAGAGGCGAGTGGACCTCGGCGCCTGGGGGAGATGTACTTACAAGAATGTAGAAAGAGGCGACTGGACCTCGGCGCCTGGCGGGAGATGTACTTACAATGAATGTAGAAAGAGTCGAGTGGACCTCGGCGTCTGGAGGGAGATGTACTTACAGTGAATGTAGAAAGAGGCGAGTGGACCTCGGCGCCTGGGGGAGATGTACTTACAATGAATGTAGAAAGAGGCGAGTGGACCTCGGCGCCTGGTGGGAGATGTGCTTATAATTAATATAGAAAGAGGCGAGTTGACCTCGGGGCCTGGGGAGATATGTGCTTACAATGAATGTAGAAAGAGGTGAGTTGACCTCGGCACCTGGGGGAGATGTACTTAAAGCGAATGTAGATAGAGGCGAGTGGACCTCGGCGCCTGGGGGGAGATGTGCTTACAATGAATGTAGAAAGAGGCTAGTGGACCTTGGCGCCTGTGGGGAGATGTGCTTACAATGAATGTAGAAAGAGGCAAGTGGACCTCGGCGCCTGGAGGGAGATGTACTTACAATGAATGTAGAAAGAGGCGACTGGACCTCGGCGCCTGAGGAGATATGTGCTTACAATGAATGTAGAAAGAGGCGAGTTGACCTCGGCACCTGGGGGAGATGCACTTAAAGCGAATGTAGAAAGAGGCGAGTGGACCTCGGCGCCTGGGGGAGATGTACTTACAATGAACGTAGAAAGAGGCGACTGGACCTCGGCGCCTGGGGGGAGATGTGCTTATAATTAATATAGAAAGAGACGAGTGGACCTCGGTGCCTGGGGGAGAAGTGCTTACAATGAGTGTAGAAAGAGGCGAGTGGACCTCGGCGCCTGGGGGGAGATGTTCTTACAATGAATGAAGAAAGAGGCGAGTGGACCTCGACGCCTGGGAGAGATGTACTTACAATGAACAGTGAAAGAGTCGAGTGGACCTCGGCGCCTGGGGGAGATGTACTTACAGCGAATGTTGATAGAGCCGTGTGGACCTCGGCGCCTGGAGGGGATGTACTTACAATGAATGTAGAAAGAGTCGAGTGGACGTCGGCGTCTGGAGGGAGATGTACTTACAGTGAATGTAGAAAGAGGCGAGTGGACCTCGGCGCCTGGGGAGATGTACTTACAATGAATGTAGAAAGAGGCGAGTGGACCTCGGCGCCTGGTGGGAGATGTGCTTATAATTAATATAGAAAGAGGCGAGTTGACCTCGGCGGCTGGGGAGATGTTCTTACATTGAATGTAGAAAGAGGCGAGTGGTCCTCGACCCCTGGGAGAGATGTACTTACAATGAATGTAGAAAGAGTCGAGTGGACCTCGGCGTCTGGAGGGAGATGTACTTACAGTGAATGTAGAAAGAGGCGAGTGGACCTCGGCGCCTGGGGGAGATGTACTTACAATGAATGTAGAAAGAGGCGAGTGGACCTCGGCGCCTGGTGGGAGATGTGCTTATAATTAATATAGAAAGAGGCGAGTTGACCTCGGCGGCTGGGGGAGATGTTCTTACATTGAATGTAGAAAGAGGCGAGTGGTCCTCGACCCCTGGGAGAGATGTACTTACAATGAATGTAGAAAGAGTCGAGTGGACCTCGGCGCCAGGAGGGAGATGTACTTACAGTGAATATAGAAAGAGGTGAGTGGACCTCGGCGCCTGGGGGAGATGTGCTTACAATAAATGTAGAAAGAGGCGAGTGGACATCGGCGCCTGGGGGGGATGTACTTACAAAGAATGTAGAAAGAGGCGACTGGACCTCGGCGCCTGGGGAGATATGTGCTTACAATGAATGTAGAAAGAGGTGAGTTGACCTCGGCACCTGGGGGAGATGTACTTAAAGCGAATGTAGATAGAGGCGTGTGGACCTCGGCGTCTGGGGGGAGATGTGCTTACAATGAATGTAGAAAGAGGCTAGTGGACCTTGGCGCCTGTGGGGAGATGTGCTTACAATGAATGTAGAAAGAGGCAAGTGGACCTCGGCGCCTGGCGGGAGATGTACTTACAATGAATGTAGAAAGAGTCGAGTGGACCTCGGCGTCTGGAGGGAGATGTACTTACAGTGAATGTAGAAAGAGGCGAGTGGACCTCGGCGCCTGGGGGAGATGTACTTACAATGAATGTAGAAAGAGGCGAGTGGACCTCGGCGCCTGGTGGGAGATGTGCTTATAATTAATATAGAAAGAGGCGAGTTGACCTCGGCGGCTGGGGGAGATGTTCTTACATTGAATGTAGAAAGAGGCGAGTTGTCCTCGACCCCTGGGAGAGATGTACTTACAATGAATGTAGAAAGAGTCGAGTGGACCTCGGCGCCTGGAGGGAGATGTACTTACAGTGAATATAGAAAGAGGCGAGTGGACCTCGGCGCCTGGATGATATGTGCTTACAATAAATGTAGAAAGAGGCGAGTGGACATCGGCGCCTGGGAGAGATGTACTTACAAAGAATGTAGAAAGAGGCGACCGGACCTCGGCGCCTGGGGAGATATGTGCTTACAATGAATGTAGAAAGAGGTGAGTTGACCTCGGCCCCTGGGGGAGATGTACTTAAAGCGAATGTAGATAGAGGCGAGTGGACCTCGGCGCCTGGGGGGAGATGTGCTTACAATGAATGTCGAAAGAGGCTAGTGGACCTTGGCGCCTGTGGGGAGATGTGCATACAATGAATGTAGAAAGAGGCAAGTGGACCTCGGCGCCTGGAGGGAGATGTACTTACAATGAATGTAGAAAGAGGCGACTGGACCTCGGCGCCTGAGGAGATATGTGCTTACAATGAATGTAGAAAGAGGCGAGTTGACCTCGGCACCTGGGGGAGATGCACTTAAAGCGAATGTAGATAGAGGCGAGTGGACCTCGGCGCCTGGGGAAGATGTACTTACAATGAACGTAGAAAGAGGCGACTGGACCTCGGCGCCTGGGGGGAGATGTGCTTATAATTAATATAGAAAGAGGCGAGTGGACCTCGGTGCCTGGGGGAGAAGTGCTTACAATGAGTGTAGAAAGAGGCGAGTGGACCTCGGCGCCTGGGGGGAGATGTTCTTACAATGAATGAAGAAAGAGGCGAGTGGACCTCGACGCCTGGGAGAGATGTACTTACAATGAACAGTGAAAGAGTCGAGTGGACCTCGGCGCCTGGGGGAGATGTACTTACAGCGAATGTTGATAGAGCCGTGTGGACCTCGGCGCCTGGAGGAGATGTACTTACAATGAATGTAGAAAGAGTCGAGTGGACGTCGGCGTCTGGAGGGAGATGTACTTACAGTGAATGTAGATAGAGGCGAGTGGACCTCGGCGCCTGGGGGGAGATGTGCTTACAATGAATGTAGAAAGAGGCTAGTGGACCTTGGCGCCTGTGGGGAGATGTGCTTACAATGAATGTAGAAAGAGGCAAGTAGACCTCGGCGCCTGGCGGGAGATGTACTTACAATGAATGAAGAAAGAGGCGACTGGACCTCGGCGCCTGGGGAGATATGTGCTTACAATGAATGTAGAAAGAGGCGAGTTGACCTCGGCACCTGGGGGAGATGTACTTAAAGCGAATGTAGATAGAGGCGTGTGGACCTCGGCGCCTGGGGGGAGATGTGCTTACAATGAATGTAGAAAGAGGCGAGTGGACCTCGGCGCCTGTGGGGAGATGTGCTTAAATGAATGTAGAAAGAGGCAAGTGGACATCGGCGCCTGGCGGGAGATGTACTTACAATGAATGTAGAAAGAGGCTTAGTGGACCTCGAAACCTGGGAGAGACGTACATACAATGAATGTAGAAAGAGGCGAGTGGACCTCGACGCCTGGGAGAGATGTACTTACAATGAATGTAGAAAGAGGCGAGTGGACCTCGGCGCCTGGGGGAGATGTGCTTACAATGAATGTAGAAAGAGGCGTGTGGACCTCGGCGCCTGGGAGGAGATTTGCTAACAATAAATGTAGAAAGAGGCGAGTGGACCTCGGCGCCTGGGGGAGATGTACTTACAAAGAATGTAGAAAGAGGCGACTGGACCTCGGCGCCTGGCGGGAGATGTACTTACAATGAATGTAGAAAGAGTCGAGTGGACCTCGGCGTCTGGAGGGAGATGTACTTACAGTGAATGTAGAAAGAGGCGAGTGGACCTCGGCGCCTGGGGGAGATGTACTTACAATGAATGTAGAAAGAGGCGAGTGGACCTCGGCGCCTGGTGGGAGATGTGCTTATAATTAATATAGAAAGAGGCGAGTTGACCTCGGCGGCTGGGGGAGATGTTCTTACATTGAATGTAGAAAGAGGCGAGTGGTCCTCGACCCCTGGGAAAGAGATGTACTTACAATGAATGTAGAAAGAGTCGAGTGGACCTCGGCGCCTGGAGGGAGATGTACTTACAGTGAATATAGAAAGAGGCGAGTGGACCTCGGCGCCTGGGGGGAGATGTGCTTACAATGAATGTAGAAAGAGGCTAGTGGACCTTGGCGCCTGTGGGGAGATGTGCTTACAATGAATGTAGAAAGAGGCAAGTGGACCTCGGCGCCTGGAGGGAGATGTACTTACAATGAATGTAGAAAGAGGCGACTGGACCTCGGCGCCTGAGGAGATATGTGCTTACAATGAATGTAGAAAGAGGCGAGTTGACCTCGGCACCTGGGGGAGATGCACTTAAAGCGAATGTAGAAAGAGGCGAGTGGACCTCGGCGCCTGGGGGAGATGTACTTACAATGAACGTAGAAAGAGGCGACTGGACCTCGGCGCCTGGGGGGAGATGTGCTTATAATTAATATAGAAAGAGGCGAGTGGACCTCGGTGCCTGGGGGAGAAGTGCTTACAATGAGTGTAGAAAGAGGCGAGTGGACCTCGGCGCCTGGGGGGAGATGTTCTTACAATGAATGAAGAAAGAGGCGAGTGGACCTCGACGCCTGGGAGAGATGTACTTACAATGAACGGTGAAAGAGTCGAGTGGACCTCGGCGCCTGGGGGAGATGTACTTACAGCGAATGTTGATAGAGCCGTGTGGACCTCGGCGCCTGGAGGAGATGTACTTACAATGAATGTAGAAAGAGTCGAGTGGACGTCGGCGTCTGGAGGGAGATGTACTTACAGTGAATGTAGAAAGAGGCGAGTGGACATCGGCGCCTGGGGGAGATGTACTTACAATGAATGTAGAAAGAAACGAGTGGACCTCGGCGCCTGGTGGGAGATGTGCTTATAATTAATATAGAAAGAGGCGAGTTGACCTCGGCGGCTGGGGGAGATGTTCTTACATTGAATGTAGAAAGAGGCGAGTGGTCCTCGACCCCTGGGAGAGATGTACTTACAATGAATGTATAAAGAGTCGAGTGGACCTCGGCGCCTGGAGGGAGATGTACTTACAGTGAATATAGAAAGAGGCGAGTGGACCTCGGCGCCTGGGAGAGATGTACTTACAATGAATGTAGAAACAGTCGAGTGGACCTCGGCGCCTGGAGGGAGATGTACTTACAATGAATGTAGAAAGAGGCGAGTGGACCTCGGCCCCTACTGGGAAATGTACTTACAATGAATGTAGAAAGAGGCGAGTGGACCTCGGCGCCTGGGGGAGATGTGCTTACAATAAATGTAGAAAGAGGCGAGTGGACATCGGCGCCTGGGGGAGATGTACTTACAAAGAATGTAGAAAGAGGCGAATGGACCTCGGCGCCTGGTGAGATATGTGCTTACAATGAATGTAGAAAGAGGCGAGTTCACCTCGGCACCTGGGGAAGATGTACTTAAAGCGAATGTATATAGAGGCGAGTGGACCTTGGCGCCTGTGGGGAGATGTGCTTACAATGAATGTAGAAAGAGGCAAGTGGACCTCGGCGCCTGGCGGGAGATGTACTTACAATGAATGTAGAAAGAGTCGAGTGGACCTCGGCGTCTGGAGGGAGATGTACTTACAGTGAATGTAGAAAGAGGCGAGTGGACCTCGGCGCCTGGGGGAGATGTACTTACAATGAATGTAGAAAGAGGCGAGTGGACCTCGGCGCCTGGTGGGAGATGTGCTTATAATTAATATAGAAAGAGGCGAGTTGACCTCGGCGGCTGGGGGAGATGTTCTTACATTGAATGTAGAAAGAGGCGAGTTGTCCTCGACCCCTGGGAGAGATGTACTTACAATGAATGTAGAAAGAGTCGAGTGGACCTCGGCGCCTGGAGGGAGATGTACTTACAGTGAATATAGAAAGAGGCGAGTGGACCTCGGCGCCTGGGGGAGATGTGCTTACAATAAATGTAGAAAGAGGCGAGTGGACATCGGTGCCTGGGAGAGATGTACTTACAAAGAATGTAGAAAGAGGCGACCGGACCTCGGCGCCTGGGGAGATATGTGCTTACAATGAATGTAGAAAGAGGTGAGTTGACCTCGGCACCTGGGGGAGATGTACTTAAAGCGAATGTAGATAGAGGCGAGTGGACCTCGGCGCCTGGGGGGAGATGTGCTTACAATGAATGTAGAAAGAGGCTAGTGGACCTTGGCGCCTGTGGGGAGATGTGCTTACAATGAATGTAGAAAGAGGCAAGTGGACCTCGGCGCCTGGAGGGAGATGTACTTACAATTAATGTAGAAAGAGGCGACTGGACCTCGGCGCCTGAGGAGATATGTGCTTACAATGAATGTAGAAAGAGGCGAGTTGACCTCGGCACCTGGGGGAGATGCACTTAAAGCGAATGTAGATAGAGGCGAGTGGACCTCGGCGCCTGGGGGAGATGTACTTACAATGAACGTAGAAAGAGGCGACTGGACCTCGGCGCCTGGGGGGAGATGTGCTTATAATTAATATAGAAAGAGGCGAGTGGACCTCGGTGCCTGGGGGAGAAGTGCTTACAATGAGTGTAGAAAGAGGCGAGTGGACATCGGCGCCTGGGGGGAGATGTTCTTACAATGAATGAAGAAAGAGGCGAGTGGACCTCGACGCCTGGGAGAGATGTACTTACAATGAACGGTGAAAGAGTCGAGTGGACCTCGGAGCCTGGGGGAGATGTACTTACAGCGAATGTTGATAGAGCCGTGTGGACCTCGGCGCCTGGAGGAGATGTACTTACAATGAATGTAGAAAGAGTCGAGTGGACGTCGGCGTCTGGAGGGAGATGTACTTACAGTGAATGTAGAAAGAGGCGAGTGGACCTCGGCGCCTGGGGGAGATGTACTTACAATGAATGTAGAAAGAAACGAGTGGACCTCGGCGCCTGGAGGGAGATGTGCTTATAATTAATATAGAAAGAGGCGAGTTGACCTCGGCGGCTGGGGGAGATGTTCTTACATTGAATGTAGAAAGAGGCGAGTGGTCCTCGACCCCTGGGAGAGATGTACTTACAATGAATGTAGAAAGAGTCGAGTGGACCTCGGCGCCTTGAGGGAGATGTACTTACAGTGAATATAGAAAGAGGCGAGTGGACCTCGGCGCCTGGGGGAGATGTACTTACAATGAATGTAGAAAGAGGCGAGTGGACCTCGGCGCCTGGTGGGAGATGTGCTTATAATTAATA
>JAHLWY010001666.1:0-16858 GCA_020002185.1 Paraescarpia echinospica
CAAGCTAGTGGTTGTAGTTGACTACACTACTCTGACAGACATCCTCACAAGCTAGTGGTGGTAGTTGACTATAGTACCAAGACAGACATCCTCACAAGCTGGTGATGGTAGTTGATTACTCTACCCTGACAGACATCCTCACAAGCTAGTGGTTGTAGTTGACTACACTACCCTGACAGACATCCTCACAAGCTAGTAGTGGGAAGTTGCCTACACTACTTTGACAGACATCCTCACAAACTAGTGGTGGTAGTTGACTATACTACCCTGACAGACATCCTCACAAACTAGTGGTGGGTCCCACCACTAGCTTGTGAGGATGTCTGTTCTTAAGAAGAGGAAGCAATGGATCGTAGTACACGCCTATCCCACCGACCGAACTACTACACTACCCTGACAGACATCCACACAAGCTAGTGGTGATGGTTGACTACACTACCCTGACAGACATCATCACAAGCTAGTGGTGGTAAGTTGACTACACTACCCTGACAGACATCCTCACAAGCTAGTGGTGGTAAGTTGCCTACACTACTTTGACAGATATCCTCACAAGCTAGTGGTGGTAGTTGACTACACTACCTTTGCAGACATCCTCACAAGCTAGTGGTTGTAGTTGACTACACTAACCTGACAGACATCCTCACAAGCTAGTGATGGTAGTTGACTATAGTACCAAGACAGACATCCTCTCAAGCTGGTGATGATAGTTGATTACTCTACCCTGACAGACATCCTCACAAGCTAGTGGTGGTAGTTGACTACACTACCCTGACAGACATCCTCACAAGCAAGTAGTGGTAAGTTGCCTACACTTCTTTGACAGACATCCTCACAAGCTAGTGGTGGTAGTTGACTATACTACCCTGACAGACATTCTCACAATCTAGTGGTGGGTCCCACCACTAGCTTGTGAGGATGTCTGTTCTTAAGAAGAGGAAGCAATGGATCGTGGTACACGCCTATCCCACCGACCGAACTATTACACTACCCTGACAGACATCCACACAAGCTAGTGGTGTTAGTTGACTACACTACCCTGACAGACATCCTCACAATCTAATGGTGGTAATTGACCACACTACCCTGGCAGACATCCTCACAAGTTAGTGGTGGTAGTTGACTACACTACGCTGACAGACATCCTCACAAGCTAGTGGTGGTAGTTGACTACACTACCCTTACAGTCAACCTCACAAGCTAGTGATGGTAGTTGACTACTCTACCCTGGCAGACATGCTCTCACGCTAGTGATGGTAGTTGACTATACTACCTTGACAGCCATCCTCACAAGCTAGTGGTTGTAGTTGACTACACTAATCTGACAGACATCCTCACAAGCTAGTAGTGGTAAGTTGCCTACACTTCTTTGACAGACATCCTCACAAGCTAGTGGTGGTAGTTGACTATACTACCCTGACAGACATCCTCACAAACTAGTGGTGGGTCCCACCACTAGCTTGTGAGGATGTCTGTTCTTAAGAAGAGGAAGCAATGGATCGTGGTACACGCCTATCCCACCGACCGAACTATTACACTACCCTGACAGACATCCAAACAAACTAGTGGTGTTAGTTGACTACACTACCCTGACAGACATCATCACAAGCTAGTGGTGGTAAGTTGACTACACTACCCTGACAGACATCCTCACAAGCTAGTGGTGGTAAGTTGCCTACACTACTTTGACAGACATCCTCACAAGCTAGTGGTGGTAGTTGACTACACTACCTTTGCAGACATCCTCACAAGCTAGTGGTGGTAGTTGACTACACTACCCTGGCAGACATCCCCACAAGCTAGTGGTG
Source organism: Paraescarpia echinospica (assembly GCA_020002185.1). NCBI lineage: Eukaryota > Metazoa > Annelida > Polychaeta > Sabellida > Siboglinidae > Paraescarpia > Paraescarpia echinospica. The sequence goes on from JAHLWY010001666.1 coordinate 1,809, forward strand.
GTAGTTGACTACACTACCCTGGCAGACATCCTCACAAGCTAGTGGTGGTAGTTGACTACACTACCCTGGCAGACACACTCATAAGCTAGTGGTGGTAGTTGACTACACTACCCTGACAGACATCCTCACAAGCTAGTGATGGTAGTAGACTACACTACCCTGACAGACATCCTCACAAGCTAGTGGTGGTAGTTGACTACACTACCCTGACAGACATTCTCACAAGCTAGTGATGGTAGTTGACTACACTACTCTGGCAGACATCCTAACAAGCTAGTGATGGTAGTTGACAACACTACCCTGGCAGACATCCTCACAAGCTAGTGGTGGTAGTTGACTACACTACCCCAGGCAAACATCCTCACAACCTAGTGGTGGTTGGTCGCTACACTACCCAGGCAGACATCCTCACAATCTAGTAGTGGTAGTTGACAACACTACCCTGACAGACATCCTCACAAACTAGTGGTTGTAGTTGATTACACTACCCTGGCAGACATCCTCACAATCTAATGGTGGTAATTGACTACACTACCCTGGCAGACATCCTCACAAGTTAGTGGTGGTAGTTGACTACACTACGCTGACAGACATCCTCACAAGCTAGTGGTGGTAGTTGACTACACTACCCTTACAGTCAACCTCACAAGCTAGTGATGGTAGGTGACTACTCTACCCTGGCAGACATCCTCTCACGCTAGTGATGGTAGTTGACTATACTACCTTGACAGACATCCTCACAAGCTAGTGGTTGTAGTTGACTACACTAACCTGACAGACATCCTCACAAGCTAGTGGTGGTAGTTGACTATAGTACCAAGACAGACATCCTCACAAGCTGGTGATGGTAGTTGATTACTCTACCCTGACAGACATCCTCACAAGCTAGTGGTGGTAGTTGACTACACTACCCTGACAGACATCCTCACAAGCTAGTAGTGGTAAGTTGCCTACACTTCTTTGACAGACATCCTCACAAGCTAGTGGTGGTAGTTGACTATACTACCCTGACAGACATCCTCACAAACTAGTGGTGGGTCCCACCACTAGCTTGTGAGGATGTCTGTTCTTAAGAAGAGGAAGCAATGGATCGTGGTACACGCCTATCCCACCGACTGAACTATTACACTACCCTGACAGACATCTACACAAGCTAGTGGTGTTAGTTGACTACACTACCCTGACAGACATCATCACAAGCTAGTGGTGGTAAGTTGACTACACTACCCTGACAGACATCCTCACAAGCTAGTGGTGGTAAGTTGCCTACACTACTTTGACAGACATCCTCACAAGCTAGTGGTGGTAGTTGACTACACTACCTTTGCAGACATCCTCACAAGCTAGTGGTGGTAGTTGACTACACTACCCTGGCAGACATCCCCACAAGCTAGTGGTGGTAGTTGACTACACTACCCTGGCAGACATCCTCACAAGCTAGTGGTGGTAGTTGACTACACTACCCTGGCAGACACACTCATAAGCTAGTGGTGGTAGATGACTACACTACCCTGACAGACATCCTCACAAGCTAGTGTTGGTAGTAGACTACACTACCCTGACAGACATCCTCACAAGCTAGTGGTGGTAGTTGACTACACTACCTTGACAGACATTCTCACAAGCTAGTGATGGTAGTTGACTACACTACTCTGGCAGACATCCTCACAAGCTAGTGATGGTAGTTGACTACACTACCCTGACAGACATCCTCACAAGCTAGTGATGGTAGTTGACAACACTACCCTGGCAGACATCCTCACAAGCTAGTGGTGGTAGTTGACTACACTACCCCAGGCAAACATCCTCACAACCTAGTGGTGGTTGGTCGCTACACTACCCAGGCAGACATCCTCACAATCTAGTAGTGGTAGTTGACAACACTACCCTGACAGACATCCTCACAAACTAGTGGTGGTAGTTGATTACACTACCCTGGCAGACATCCTCACAATCTAATGGTGGTAATTGACTACACTACCCTGGCAGACATCCTCACAAGTTAGTGGTGGTAGTTGACTACACTACGCTGACAGACATCCTCACAAGCTAGTGGTGGTAGTTGACTACACTACCCTTACAGTCAACCTCACAAGCTAGTGATGGTAGGTGACTACTCTACCCAGGCAGACATCCTCTCACGCTAGTGATGGTAGTTGACTATACTACCTTGACAGACATCCTCACAAGCTAGTGGTTGTAGTTGACTACACTAACCTGACAGACATCCTCACAAGCTAGTGGTGGTAGTTGACTAAAGTACCAAGACAGACATCCTCACATGCTGGTGATGGTAGTTGATTACTCTATCCTGACAGACATCCTCACAAGCTAGTGGTTGTAGTTGACTACACTACCCTGACAGACATCCTCACAAGCTAGTAGTGGTAAGTTGCCTACACTACTTTGACAGACATCCTCACAAACTAGTGGTGGTAGTTGACTATACTACCCTGACAGACATCCTCACAAACTAGTGGTGGGTCCCACCACTAGCTTGTGAGGATGTCTGTTCTTAAGAAGAGGAAGCAATGGATCGTAGTACACGCCTATCCCACCGACCGAACTATTACACTACCCTGACAGACATCCACACAAGCTAGTGGTGTTGGTTGACTACACTACCCTGACAGACATCATCACAAGCTAGTGGTGGTAAGTTGACTACACTACCCTGACAGACATCCTCACAAGCTAGTGGTGGTAAGTTGCCTACACTACTTTGACAGATATCCTCACAAGCTAGTGGTGGTAGTTGACTACACTACCTTTGCAGACATCCTCACAAGCTAGTGGTTGTAGTTGACTACACTAACCTGACAGACATCCTCACAAGCTAGTGGTGGTAGTTGACTATAGTACCAAGACAGACATCCTCACAAGCTGGTGATGGTAGTTGATTACTCTACCCTGACAGACATCCTCACAAGCTAGTGGTGGTAGTTGACTACACTACCCTGACAGACATCCTCACAAGCTAGTAGTGGTAAGTTGCCTACACTTCTTTGACAGACATCCTCACAAGCTAGTGGTGGTAGTTGACTATACTACCCTGACAGACATCCTCACAAACTAGTGGTGGGTCCCACCACTAGCTTGTGAGGATGTCTGTTCTTAAGAAGAGGAAGCAATGGATCGTTGTACACGCCTATCCCACCGACCGAACTATTACACTACCCTGACAGACATCCACACAAGCTAGTGGTGTTAGTTGACTACACTACCCTGACAGACATCATCACAAGCTAGTGGTGGTAAGTTGACTACACTACCCTGGCAGACATCCCCACAAGCTAGTGGTGGTAGTTGACTACACTACCCTGGCAGACATCCTCACAAGCTAGTGATGGTAGTTGACAACACTACCCTGGCAGACATCCTCACAAGCTAGTGGTGGTAGTTGACTACACTCCCCCAGGCAAACATCCTCACAACCTAGTGGTGGTTGGTCGCTACACTACCCTGGCAGACATCCTCACAATCTAGTAGTGGTAGTTGACAACACTACCCTGACAGACATCCTCACAAACTAGTGGAGGTAGTTGATTACACTACCCTGGCAGACATCCTCACAATCTAATGGTGGTAATTGACCACACTACCCTGGCAGACATCCTCACAAGTTAGTGGTGGTAGTTGACTAAACTACCCTGGCAGACACACTCATAAGCTAGTGGTGGTAGTTGACTACATTACCCTCACAGACATCCTCACAAGCTAGTGATGGTAGTAGACTACACTACCCTGACAGACATCCTCACAAGCTAGTGGTGGTAGTTGACTACACTACCTTGACAGACATTCTCACAAGCTAGTGATGGTAGTTGACTACACTACTCTGGCAGACATCCTCACAAGCTAGTGATGGTAGTTGACTACACTACCCTGACAGACATCCTCACAAGCTAGTGATGGTAGTTGACTACACTACCCTGACAGACATTCTCACAAGCTAGTGATGGTAGTTGACTACACTACCCTGACAGACATCCTCACAAACTAGTGGTGGTAGTTGATTACACTACCCTGGCAGACATCCTCACAATCTAATGGTGGTAATTGACTACACTACCCTGGCAGACATCCTCACAAGTTAGTGGTGGTAGTTGACTACACTACGCTGACAGACATCCTCACAAGCTAGTGGTGGTAGATGACTACATTACCCTTACAGTCAACCTCATAAGCTAGTGATTGTAGGTGACTACTCTACCCTGGCAGATATCCTCTCACGCTAGTGATGGTAGTTGACTATACTACCTTGACAGACATCCTCACAAGCTAGTGGTTGTAGTTGACTACACTAACCTGACAGACATCCTCACAAGCTAGTGGTGGTAGTTGACTATAGTACCAAGACAGACATCCTCACAAGCTGGTGATGGTAGTTGATTACTCTACCCTGACAGACATCCTCACAAGCTAGTGGTTGTAGTTGACTAAACTACCCTGACAGGCATCCTCACAAGCTAGTAGTGGTAAATTGCCTACACTACTTTGACAGACATCCTCACAAGCTAGTGGTGGTAGTTGACTATACTACCCTGACAGACATCCTCACAAACTAGTGGTGGGTCCCACCACTAGCTTGTGAGGATGTCTGTTCTTAAGAAGAGGAAGCAATGGATCGTAGTACACGCCTATCCCACCGACCGAACTACTACACTACCCTGACAGACATCCACACAAGCTAGTGGTGATGGTTGACTACACTACCCTGACAGACATCATCACAAGCTAGTGGTGGTAAGTTGACTACACTACCCTGACAGACATCCTCACAAGCTAGTGGTGGTAAGTTGCCTACACTACTTTGACAGATATCCTCACAAGCTAGTGGTGGTAGTTGACTACACTACCTTTGCAGACATCCTCACAAGCTAGTGGTTGTAGTTGACTACACTAACCTGACAGACATCCTCACAAGCTAGTGGTGGTAGTTGACTATAGTACCAAGACAGACATCCTCACAAGCTGGTGATGATAGTTGATTACTCTACCCTGACAGACATCCTCACAAGCTAGTGGTGGTAGTTGACTACACTACCCTGACAGACATCCTCACAAGCTAGTAGTGGTAAGTTGCCTACACTACTTTGACAGACATCCTCACAAGCTAGTGGTGGTAGTTGACTATACTACCCTGACAGACATCCTCACAAACTAGTGGTGGGTCCCACCACTAGCTTGTGAGGATGTCTGTTCTTAAGAAGAGGAAGCAATGGATCGTGGTACACGCCTATCCCACCGACCGAACTATTACACTACCCTGACAGACATCCACACAAGCTAGTGGTGTTAGTTGACTACACTACCCTGACAGACATCCTCACAATCTAATGGTGGTAATTGACCACACTACCCTGGCAGACATCCTCACAAGTTAGTGGTGGTAGTTGACTACACTACGCTGACAGACATCCTCACAAGCTAGTGGTGGTAGTTGACTACACTACCCTTATAGTCAACCTCACAAGCTAGTGATGGTAGTTGACTACTCTACCCTGGCAGACATGCTCTCACGCTAGTGATGGTAGTTGACTATACTACCTTGACAGCCATCCTCACAAGCTAGTGGTTGTAGTTGACTACACTAATCTGACAGACATCCTCACAAGCTAGTAGTGGTAAGTTGCCTACACTTCTTTGACAGACATCCTCACAAGCTAGTGGTGGTAGTTGACTATACTACCCTGACAGACATCCTCACAATCTAGTGGTGGGTCCCACCACTAGCTTGTGAGGATGTCTGTTCTTAAGAAGAGGAAGCAATGGATCGTGGTACACGCCTATCCCACCGACCGAACTATTACACTACCCTGACAGACATCCACACAAGCTAGTGGTGTTAGTTGACTACACTACCCTGACAGACATCATCACAAGCTAGTGGTGGTAAGTTGACTACACTACCCTGACAGACATCCTCACAAGCTAGTGGTGGTAAGTTGACTACACTACCCTGACAGACATCCTCACAAGCTAGTGGTGGTAAGTTGCCTACACTACTTTGACAGACATCCTCACAAGCTAGTGGTGGTAGTTGACTACACTACCTTTGCAGACATCCTCACAAGCTAGTGGTGGTAGTTGACTACACTACCCTGGCAGACATCCCCACAAGCTAGTGGTGGTAGTTGACTACACTACTCTGGCAGACATCCTCACAAGCTAGTGGTGGTAGTTCACTACACTACCCTGGCAGACACACTCATAAGCTAGTGGTGGTAGTTGACTACACTACCCTGACAGACATCCTCACAATCTAGTAGTGGTAGTTGACAACACTACCCTGACAGACATCCTCACAAACTAGTGGTGGTAGTTGATTACACTACCCTGGCAGACATCCTCACAATCTAATGGTGGTAATTGACCACACTACCCTGGCAGACATCCTCACAAGTTAGTGGTGGTAGTTGACTACACTACCCTGGCAGACACACTCATAAGCTAGTGGTGGTAGTTGACTACACTACCCTCACAGACATCCTCACAAGCTAGTGATGGTAGTAGACTACACTACCCTGACAGACATCCTCACAAGCTAGTGGTGGTAGTTGACTACACTACCCTGACAGACATTCTCACAAGCTAGTGATGGTAGTTGACTACACTACTCTGGCAGACATCCTCACAAGCTAGTGATGGTAGTTGACTACACTACCCTGACAGACATCCTCACAAGCTAGTGATGGTAGTTGACTACACTACCCTGACAGACATCCTCACAAGCTAGTGATGGTAGTTGACTACACTACCTTGACAGACATTCTCACAGGCTAGTGATGGTAGTTGATTACACTACTCTGGCAGACATCCTCACAAGCTAGTGATGGTAGTTGACTACACTACCCTGACAGACATCCTCACAAGCTAGTGATGGTAGTTGTCAACACTACCCTGGCAGACATCCTCACAAGCTAGTGGTGGTAGTTGACTACACTACCCCAGGCAAACATCCTCACAACCTAGTGGTGGTTGGTCGCTACACTACCCAGGCAGACATCCTCACAATCTAGTGGTGGTAGTTGATTACACTACCCTGGCAGACATCCTCACAATCTAATGGTGGTAATTGACTACACTACCCTGGCAGACATCCTCACAAGTTAGTGGTGTTAGTTGACTACACTACGCTGACAGACATCCTCACAAGCTAGTGGTGGTAGTTGACTACACTACCCTTACAGTCAACCTCACAAGCTAGTGATGGTAGGTGACTACTCTACCCTGGCAGACATCCTCTCACGCTAGTGATGGTAGTTGACTATACTACCTTGACAGACATCCTCACAAGCTAGTGGTTGTAGTTGACTACACTAACCTGACAGACATCCTCACAAGCTAGTGGTGGTAGTTGACTATAGTACCAAGACAGACATCCTCACAAGCTGGTGATGGTAGTTGATTACTCTACCCTGACAGACATCCTCACAAGCTAGTGGTGGTAGTTGACTACACTACCCTGACAGACATCCTCACAAGCTAGTAGTGGTAAGTTGCCTACACTTCTTTGACAGACATCCTCACAAGCTAGTGGTGGTAGTTGACTATACTACCCTGACAGACATCCTCACAAACTAGTGGTGGGTCCCACCACTAGCTTGTGAGGATGTCTGTTCTTAAGAAGAGGAAGCAATGGATCGTTGTACACGCCTATCCCACCGACCGAACTATTACACTACCCTGACAGACATCCACACAAGCTAGTGGTGTTAGTTGACTACACTACCCTGACAGACATCATCACAAGCTAGTGGTGGTAAGTTGACTACACTACCCTGGCAGACATCCCCACAAGCTAGTGGTGGTAGTTGACTACACTACCCTGGCAGACATCCTCACAAGCTAGTGATGGTAGTTGACAACACTACCCTGGCAGACATCCTCACAAGCTAGTGGTGGTAGTTGACTACACTCCCCCAGGCAAACATCCTCACAACCTAGTGGTGGTTGGTCGCTACACTACCCTGGCAGACATCCTCACAATCTAGTAGTGGTAGTTGACAACACTACCCTGACAGACATGCTCACAAACTAGTGGAGGTAGTTGATTACACTACCCTGGCAGACATCCTCACAATCTAATGGTGGTAATTGACCACACTACCCTGGCAGACATCCTCACAAGTTAGTGGTGGTAGTTGACTAAACTACCCTGGCAGACACACTCATAAGCTAGTGGTGGTAGTTGACTACACTACCCTCACAGACATCCTCACAAGCTAGTGATGGTAGTAGACTACACTACCCTGACAGACATCCTCACAAGCTAGTGGTGGTAGTTGACTACACTACCTTGACAGACATTCTCACAAGCTAGTGATGGTAGTTGACTACACTACTCTGGCAGACATCCTCACAAGCTAGTGATGGTAGTTGACTACACTACCCTGACAGACATCCTCACAAGCTAGTGATGGTAGTTGACTACACTACCTTGACAGACATTCTCACAAGCTAGTGATGGTAGTTGACTACACTACTCTGGCAGACATCCTCACAAGCTAGTGATGGTAGTTGACTACACTACCCAGGCAGACATCCTCACAATCTAGTAGTGGTAGTTGACAACACTACCCTGACAGACATCCTCACAAACTAGTGGTGGTAGTTGATTACACTACCCTGGCAGACATCCTCACAATCTAATGGTGGTAATTGACTACACTACCCTGGCAGACATCCTCACAAGTTAGTGGTGGTAGTTGACTACACTACGCTGACAGACATCCTCACAAGCTAGTGGTGGTAGTTGACTACACTACCCTTACAGTCAACCTCACAAGCTAGTGATGGTAGGTGACTACTCTACCCTGGCAGACATCCTCTCACGCTAGTGATGGTAGTTGACTATACTACCTTGACAGACATCCTCACAAGCTAGTGGTTGTAGTTGACTACACTAACCTGACAGACATCCTCACAAGCTAGTGGTGGTAGTTGACTATAGTACCAAGACAGACATCCTCACAAGCTGGTGATGGTAGTTGATTACTCTATCCTGACAGACATCCTCACAAGCTAGTGGTTGTAGTTGACTACACTACCCTGACAGACATCCTCACAAGCTAGTAGTGGTAAGTTGCCTACACTACTTTGACAGACATCCTCACAAACTAGTGGTGGTAGTTGACTATACTACCCTGACAGACATCCTCACAAACTAGTGGTGGGTCCCACCACTAGCTTGTGAGGATGTCTGTTCTTAAGAAGAGGAAGCAATGGATCGTAGTACACGCCTATCCCACCGACCGAACTACTACACTACCCTGACAGACATCCACACAAGCTAGTGGTGTTGGTTGACTACACTACCCTGACAGACATCATCACAAGCTAGTGGTGGTAAGTTGACTACACTACCCTGACAGACATCCTCACAAGCTAGTGGTGGTAAGTTGCCTACACTACTTTGACAGATATCCTCACAAGCTAGTGGTGGTAGTTGACTACACTACCTTTGCAGACATCCTCACAAGCTAGTGGTTGTAGTTGACTACACTAACCTGACAGACATCCTCACAAGCTAGTGGTGGTAGTTGACTATAGTACCAAGACAGACATCCTCACAAGCTGGTGATGGTAGTTGATTACTCTACCCTGACAGACATCCTCACAAGCTAGTGGTGGTAGTTGACTACACTACCCTGACAGACATCCTCACAAGCTAGTAGTGGTAAGTTGCCTACACTTCTTTGACAGACATCCTCACAAGCTAGTGGTGGTAGTTGACTATACTACCCTGACAGACATCCTCACAAACTAGTGGTGGGTCCCACCACTAGCTTGTGAGGATGTCTGTTCTTAAGAAGAGGAAGCAATGGATCGTGGTACACGCCTATCCCACCGACCGAACTATTACACTACCCTGACAGACGTCCACACAAGCTAGTGGTGTTAGTTGACTACACTACCCTGACAGACATCCTCACAATCTAATGGTGGTAATTGACCACACTACCCTGGCAGACATCCTCACAAGTTAGTGGTGGTAGTTGACTACACTACGCTGACAGACATCCTCACAAGCTAGTGGTGGTAGTTGACTACACTACCCTTACAGTCAACCTCACAAGCTAGTGATGGTAGTTGACTACTCTACCCTGGCAGACATGCTCTCACGCTAGTGATGGTAGTTGACTATACTACCTTGACAGCCATCCTCACAAGCTAGTGGTTGTAGTTGACTACACTAATCTGACAGACATCCTCACAAGCTAGTGGTGGTAGTTGACTATAGTACCAAGACAGACATCCTCACAAGCTGGTGATGGTAGTTGATTACTCTACCCTGACAGACATCCTTACAAGCTAGTGGTTGTAGTTGACTACACTACCCTGGCAGACATCCTCACAAGTTAGTGGTGGTAGTTGACTACACTAACCTGACAGACATCCTCACAAGCTAGTGGTGGTAGTTGACTACACTACCCCAGGCATACATCCTCACAAGCTAGTGGTGGTTGGTCGCTACACTATCCAGGCAGACATACTCACAAGCTAGTGATGGTAGTTGACAACACTACCCTGGCAGACATCTTCACAAGCTAGTGGTGGTAGTTGACTACACTACCCCAGGAAAACATCCTCACAAGCTAGTGGTGGTTGGTCGCTACACTACACTGGCAGACATCCTCACAATCTAGTAGTGGTAGTTGACAACACTACCCTGACAGACATCTTCACAAAATAGTGGTGGTAGTTGATTACACTACCCTGGCAGACATACTCACAAGCTAGTGGTGGTAGTTGACTACACTACCCTGGCAGACATCCTCACAAGTTAGTGGTGGTAGTTGACTACACTACGCTGACAGACATCCTCACAAGCTAGTGGTGGTAGTTGACTACTCTACCCTGGCAGACATCCTCTCACGCTAGTGATGATGGTAGTTGACTATACTACCTTGACAGACATCCTCGCAAGCTAGTGGTTGTAGTTGACTACACTAACCTGACAGACATCCTCACAAGCTAGTGGTGGTAGTTGACTATAGTACCATGACAGACATCCTCACAAGCTGGTGATGGTAATTGATTACTCTACCTTGACAGATATCCTCACAAGCTAGTGGTTGTAGTTGACTACACTACCCTGGCAGACATCCTCACAAGCTAGTGGTGGTAGTTGACTACACTACCCTGACAGACATCCTCACAAGCTAGTAGTGGTAAGTTGCCTACACTACTTTGACAGACATCCTCACAAGCTAGTGGTGGTAGTTGACTATACTACCCTGACAGACATCCTCACAAACTAGTGGTGGGTCCCACCACTAGCTTGTGAGGATGTCTGTTCTTAAGAAGAGGAAGCAATGGATCGTGGTACACGCCTATCCCACCGACCGAACTATTACACTACCCTGACAGACATCTGCACAAGCTAGTGGTGTTAGTTGACTACACTACCCTGACAGACATCATCACAAGCTAGTGGTGGTAAGTTGACTACACTACCCTGACAGACATCCTCACAAGCTAGTGGTGGTAAGTTGCCTACACTACTTTGACAGACATCCTCACAAGCTAGTGGTGGTAGTTGACTACACTACCTTTGCAGACATCCTCACAAGCTAGTGGTGGTAGTTGACTACACTACCCTGGCAGACATCCCCACAAGCTAGTGGTGGTAGTTGACTACACTACCCTGGCAGACATCCTCACAAGCTAGTGGTGGTAGTTGACTACACTACCCTGGCAGACACACTCATAAGCTAGTGGTGGTAGTTGACTACACTACCCTGACAGACATCCTCACAAGCTAGTGATGGTAGTAGACTACACTACCCTGACAGACATCCTCACAAGCTAGTGGTGGTAGTTGACTACACTACCCTGACAGACATTCTCACAAGCTAGTGATGGTAGTTGACTACACTACTCTGGCAGACATCCTCACAAGCTAGTGATGGTAGTTGACTACACTACCCTGACAGACATCCTCACAAGCTAGTGATGGTAGTTGACAACACTACCCTGGCAGACATCCTCACAAGCTAGTGGTGGTAGTTGACTACACTACCCCAGGCAAACATCCTCACAACCTAGTGGTGGTTGGTCGCTACACTACCCAGGCAGACATCCTCACAATCTAGTAGTGGTAGCTGACAACACTACCCTGACAGACATCCTCACAAACTAGTGGTTGTAGTTGATTACACTACCCTGGCAGACATCCTCACAATCTAATGGTGGTAATTGACTACACTACCCTGGCAGACATCCTCACAAGTTAGTGGTGGTAGTTGACTACACTACGCTGACAGACATCCTCACAAGCTAGTGGTGGTAGTTGACTACACTACCCTTACAGTCAACCTCACAAGCTAGTGATGGTAGGTGACTACTCTACCCTGGCAGACATCCTCTCACGCTAGTGATGGTAGTTGACTATACTACCTTGACAGACATCCTCACAAGCTAGTGGTTGTAGTTGACTACACTAACCTGACAGACATCCTCACAAGCTAGTGGTGGTAGTTGACTATAGTACCAAGACAGACATCCTCACAAGCTGGTGATGGTAGTTGATTACTCTACCCTGACAGACATCCTCACAAGCTAGTGGTGGTAGTTGACTACACTACCCTGACAGACATCCTCACAAGCTAGTAGTGGTAAGTTGCCTACACTACTTTGACAGACATCCTCACAAGCTAGTGGTGGTAGTTGACTATACTACCCTGACAGACATCCTCACAAACTAGTGGTGGGTCCCACCACTAGCTTGTGAGGATGTCTGTTCTTAAGAAGAGGAAGCAATGGATCGTGGTACACGCCTATCCCACCGACCGAACTATTACACTACCCTGACAGACATCCAAACAAACTAGTGGTGTTAGTTGACTACACTACCCTGACAGACATCATCACAAGCTAGTGGTGGTAAGTTGACTACACTACCCTGACAGACATCCTCACAAGCTAGTGGTGGTAAGTTGACTACTACACAGACATACCTAGTGACAGACATCCTCACAAGCTAGTGGTGGTAGTTGACTACACTACCTTTGCAGACATCCTCACAAGCTAGTGGTGGTAGTTGACTACACTACCCTGGCAGACATCCCCACAAGCTAGTGGTGGTAGTTGACTACACTACTCTGGCAGACATCCTCACAAGCTAGTGGTGGTAGTTCACTACACTACCCTGGCAGACACACTCATAAGCTAGTGGTGGTAGTTGACTACACTACCCTGACAGACATCCTCACAATCTAGTAGTGGTAGTTGACAACACTACCCTGACAGACATCCTCACAAACTAGTGGTGGTAGTTGATTACACTACCCTGGCAGACATCCTCACAATCTAATGGTGGTAATTGACCACACTACCCTGGCAGACATCCTCACAAGTTAGTGGTGGTAGTTGACTAAACTACCCTGGCAGACACACTCATAAGCTAGTGGTGGTAGTTGACTACACTACCCTCACAGACATCCTCACAAGCTAGTGATGGTAGTAGACTACACTACCCTGACAGACATCCTCACAAGCTAGTGGTGGTAGTTGACTACACTACCTTGACAGACATTCTCACAAGCTAGTGATGGTAGTTGACTACACTACTCTGGCAGACATCCTCACAAGCTAGTGATGGTAGTTGACTACACTACCCTGACAGACATCCTCACAAGCTAGTGATGGTAGTTGACTACACTACCTTGACAGACATTCTCACAGGCTAGTGATGGTAGTTGATTACACTACTCTGGCAGACATCCTCACAAGCTAGTGATGGTAGTTGACTACACTACCCTGACAGACATCCTCACAAGCTAGTGATGGTAGTTGACAACACTACCCTGGCAGACATCCTCACAAGCTAGTGGTGGTAGTTGACTACACTACCCCAGGCAAACATCCTCACAACCTAGTGGTGGTTGGTCGCTACACTACCCTGGCAGACATCCTCACAATCTAGTAGTGGTAGTTGACAACACTACCCTGACAGACATCCTCACAAACTAGTGGTGGTAGTTGATTACACTACCCTGGCAGACATCCTCACAATCTAATGGTGGTAATTGACTACACTACCCTGGCAGACATCCTCACAAGTTAGTGGTGGTAGTTGACTACACTACGCTGACAGACATCCTCACAAGCTAGTGGTGGTAGTTGACTACACTACCCTTACAGTCAACCTCACAAGCTAGTGATGGTAGGTGACTACTCTACCCTGGCAGACATCCTCTCACGCTAGTGATGGTAGTTGACTATACTACCTTGACAGACATCCTCACAAGCTAGTGGTTGTAGTTGACTACACTAACCTGACAGACATCCTCACAAGCTAGTGGTGGTAGTTGACTATAGTACCAAGACAGACATCCTCACAAGCTGGTGATGGTAGTTGATTACTCTACCCTGACAGACATCCTCACAAGCTAGTGGTTGTAGTTGACTACACTACCCTGAGACATCCTCACTAGTTAGTGGTGGTAGTTGACTACACTAACCTGACAGACATCCTCACAAGCTAGTGGTGGTAGTTGACTACACTACCCCAGGCATACATCCTCACAAGCTAGTGGTGGTTGGTCGCTACACTATCCAGGCAGACATCCTCACAAGCTAGTGATGGTAGTTTACAACACTACCCTGGCAGACATCTTCACAAGCTAGTGGTGGTAGTTGATTACACTACCCTGGCAGACATACTCACAAGCTAGTGGTGGTAGTTGACTACACTACCCTGGCAGACATCCTCACAAGTTAGTGGTGGTAGTTGACTACACTACGCTGACAGACATCCTCACAAGCTAGTTGTGGTAGTTGACTACTCTACCCTGGCAGACATCCTCTCACGCTAGTGATGATGGTAGTTGACTATACTACCTTGACAGACATCCTCGCAAGCTAGTGGTTGTAGTTGACTACACTAACCTGACAGACATCCTCACAAGCTAGTGGTGGTAGTTGACTATAGTACCATGACAGACATCCTCACAAGCTGGTGATGGTAATTGATTACTCTACCTTGACAGATATCCTCACAAGCTAGTGGTTGTAGTTGACTGCACTACCCTGGCAGACAT
>JAHLWY010001667.1:0-16849 GCA_020002185.1 Paraescarpia echinospica
CAGGTCAGTATACTGTTCTTGTTGTATCTTACTGCCTCTCAGGTCAGTATACTGTTCTTGTTGTATCTTACTGCCTCTCAGGTCAGTATACTTTTCTTGTTGTACCTTACAGCCTCTCAGGGCAGTATACTGTTCTTGTTGTATCTTACTGCCTGTCAGGTCAGTATACAGTTCTTGTTGTATCTTATTGCCTCTCAGGCCAGTATACTGTTCTTGTTGTATCTTACTGCCTCTCAGGTCAGTATACTGTTCTTGTTGTATCTTACTGCATCTCAGGTCAGTATACTGTTCTTGTTGTATCTTACTGCCTCTCAGGTTAGTATACTGTTCTTGTTGTGTCGTACTGCCTCTCAGGTCAGTATACTTTTCTTGTTGTATCTTACTGCCTCTCAGGTCAGTATACTGTTCTTGTTGTGTCGTACTGCCTCTCAGGTCAGTATACTGTACTTGTTGTACCTTACGGCCTCTCAAGTCAGTATTCTGTTCTTGTTGTATCTTACTGCCTCTCAGGTCAGTATACTGTTCTTGTTGTACCTTACAGCCTCTCAGGGCAGTATACTGTTCTTGTTGTATCTTACTGCCTCTCAGGTCAGTATACAGTTCTTGTTGTATATTATTGCCTCTCAGGTCAGTATACTGTTCTTGTTGTATCTTACTGCCTCTCAGGTCAGTATACTGTTCTTGTTGTATCTTACTGCCTCTCAGGTCAGTATACTGTTCTTGTTGTATCTTACTGCCTCTCAGGTCAGTATACTGTTCTTGTTGTGTCGTACTGCCTCTCAGGTCAATATACTGTACTTGTTGTACCTTACGGCCTCTCAAGTCAGTATACTGTTCTTGTTGTATCTTACTGCCTCTCAGGTCAGTATACTGTTCTTGTTGTATCTTACTGCCTCTCAGGTCAGTATACTGTTCTTGTTGTATCTTACTGCCTCTCAGGTCAGTATACAGTTCTTGTTGTATATTATTGCCTCTCAGGTCAGTATACTGTTCTTGTTGTATCTTACTGCCTCTCAGGTCAGTATACTGTTCTTGTTGTATCTTACTGCATCTCAGGTCAGTATACTGTTCTTGTTGTATCTTACTGCCTCTCAGGTCAGTATACTGTTCTTGTTGTGTCGTACTGCCTCTCAGGTCAATATACTGTACATGTTGTACCTTACGGCCTCTCAAGTCAGTATACTGTTCTTGTTGTATCTTACTGCCTCTCAGGTCAGTATACTGTTCTTGTTGTATCTTACTGCCTCTCAGGTCAGTATACTGTTCTTGTTGTACCTTACAGCCTCTCAGGGCAGTATATTGTTCTTGTTGTATCTTACTGCCTCTCAGGTCAGTATACAGTTCTTGTTGTATATTATTGCCTCTCAGGTCAGTATACTGTTCTTGTTGTATCTTACTGCCTCTCAGGTCAGTATACTGTTCTTGTTGTATCTTACTGCCTCTCAGGTTAGTATACTGTTCTTGTTGTGTCGTACTGCCTCTCAGGTCAGTATACTGTACTTGTTGTACCTTACGGCCTCTCAAGTCAGTATTCTGTTCTTGTTGTATCTTACTGCCTCTCAGGTCAGTATACTCTTCTTGTTGTACCTTACAGCCTCTCAGGGCAGTATACTGTTCTTGTTGTATCTTACTGCCTGTCAGGTCAGTATACAGTTCTTGTTGTATCTTATTGCCTCTCAGGCCAGTATACTGTTCTTGTTGTATCTTACTGCCTCTCAGGTCAGTATACTGTTCTTGTTGTATCTTACTGCATCTCAGGTCAGTATACTGTTCTTGTTGTATCTTACTGCCTCTCAGGTTAGTATACTGTTCTTGTTGTGTCGTACTGCCTCTCAGGTCAGTATACTTTTCTTGTTGTATCTTACTGCCTCTCAGGTCAGTATACTGTTCTTGTTGTGTCGTACTGCCTCTCAGGTCAATATACTGTACTTGTTGTACCTTACGGCCTCTCAAGTCAGTATACTGTTCTTGTTGTATCTTACTGCCTCTCAGGTCAGTATACTGTTCTTGTTGTATCTTACTGCCTCTCAGGTCAGTATACTGTTCTTGTTGTACCTTACAGCCTCTCAGGGCAGTATACTGTTCTTGTTGTATCTTACTGCCTCTCAGGTCAGTATACAGTTCTTGTTGTATATTATTGCCTCTCAGGTCAGTATACTGTTCTTGTTGTATCTTACTGCCTCTCAGGTCAGTATACTGTTCTTGTTGTATCTTACTGCCTCTCAGGTTAGTATACTCTTCTTGTTGTGTCGTACTGCCTCTCAGGTCAGTATACTGTACTTGTTGTATCTTACTGCCTCTCAGGTCAGTATACTGTTCTTGTTGTATCTTACTGCCTCTCAGGTCAGTATACTGTTCTTGTTGTACCTTACAGCCTCTCAGGGCAGTATACTGTTCTTGTTGTATCTTACTGCCTCTCAGGTCAGTATACAGTTCTCGTTGTATCTTATTGCCTCTCAGGTCAGTATACTGTTGTTGTTGTATCTTACTGCCTCTCATGTCAGTATACTCTTCTTGTTGTACCTTACAGCCTCTCAGGGCAGTATACTGTTCTTGTTGTATCTTACTGCCTCTCAGGTCAGTATACAGTTCTTGTTGTATCTTATTGCCTCTCAGGTCAGTATACTGTTCTTGTTGTATCTTACTGCCTCTCAGGTCAGTATACTGTTCTTGTTGTATCTTACTGCCTCTCAGGTTAGTATACTGTTCTTGTTGTGTCGTACTGCCTCTCAGGTTAGTATACTGTTCTTGTTGTGTCGTACTGCCTCTCAGGTCAGTATACTCTACTTGTTGTATCTTACTGCCTCTCAGGTCAGTATACTGTTCTTGTTGTATCTTACTGCCTCTCAGGTCAGTATACTGTTCTTGTTGTGTCGTACTGCCTCTCAGGTCAATATACTGTACTTGTTGTACCTTACGGCCTCTCAAGTCAGTATACTGTTCTTGTTGTATCTTACTGCCTCTCAGGCCAGTATACTGTTCTTGTTGTATCTTACTGCCTCTCAGGTCAGTATGCTGTTCTTGTTGTATCTTACAGCCTCTCAGGGCAGTATACTGTTCTTGTTGTATCTTACTGCCTCTCAGGTCAGTATACTGTTCTTGTTGTATCTTACTGCCTCTCAGGTCAGTATACTGTTCTTGTTGTATCTTACTGCCTCTCAGGTCAGTATACTCTTCTTGTTGTACCTTACAGCCTCTCAGGGCAGTATACTGTTCTTGTTGTATCTTACTGCCTTTCAGGTCAGTATACAGTTCTTGTTGTATCTTATTGCCTCTCAGGTCAGTATACTGTTCTTGTTGTATCTTACTGCCTCTCAGGTCAGTATACTGTTCTTGTTGTATCTTACTGCATCTCAGGTCAGTATACTGTTCTTGTTGTATCTTACTGCCTCTCAGGTTAGTATACTGTTCTTGTTGTGTCGTACTGCCTCTCAGGTCAGTATACTTTTCTTGTTGTATCTTACTGCCTCTCAGGTCAGTATACTGTTCTTGTTGTGTCGTACTGCCTCTCAGGTCAATATACTGTACTTGTTGTACCTTACGGCCTCTCAAGTCAGTATACTGTTCTTGTTGTA
The DNA here is from genome assembly GCA_020002185.1 of Paraescarpia echinospica. Taxonomy (NCBI): domain Eukaryota; kingdom Metazoa; phylum Annelida; class Polychaeta; order Sabellida; family Siboglinidae; genus Paraescarpia; species Paraescarpia echinospica. Next base: position 3,576 of record JAHLWY010001667.1, read on the forward strand.
TCTTACTGCCTCTCAGGTCAGTATACTGTTCTTGTTGTACCTTACAGCCTCTCAGGGCAGTATACTGTTCTTGTTGTATCTTACTGCCTCTCAGGTCAGTATACAGTTCTTGTTGTATATTATTGCCTCTCAGGTCAGTATACTGTTCTTGTTGTATCTTACTGCCTCTCAGGTCAGTATACTGTTCTTGTTGTATCTTACTGCCTCTCAGGTCAGTATACTGTACTTGTTGTATCTTACTGCCTCTCAGGTCAGTATACTGTTCTTGTTGTATCTTACTGCCTCTCAGGTCAGTATACTGTTCTTGTTGTATCTTACTGCCTCTCAGGTCAGTATACTGTTCTTGTTGTATCTTACGACTCTCAGGTCAGTATACAGTTCTCGTTGTATCTTATTGCCTCTCAGGTCAGTATACTGTTGTTGTTGTATCTTACTGCCTCTCATGTCAGTATACTCTTCTTGTTGTACCTTACAGCCTCTCAGGGCAGTATACTGTTCTTGTTGTATCTTACTGCCTCTCAGGTCAGTATACAGTTCTTGTTGTATCTTATTGCCTCTCAGGTCAGTATACTGTTCTTGTTGTATCTTACTGCCTCTCAGGTCAGTATACTGTTCTTGTTGTATCTTACTGCCTCTCAGGTCAGTATACTCTTCTTGTTGTATCTTACTGCCTCTCAGGTTAGTATACTGTTCTTGTTGTGTCGTACTGCCTCTCAGGTCAGTATACTCTACTTGTTGTATCTTACTGCCTCTCAGGTCAGTATACTGTTCTTGTTGTATCTTACTGCCTCTCAGGTCAGTATACTGTTCTTGTTGTGTCGTACTGCCTCTCAGGTCAATATACTGTACTTGTTGTGCCTTACGGCCTCTCAAGTCAGTATACTGTTCTTGTTGTATCTTACTGCCTCTCAGGTCAGTATACTGTTCTTGTTGTATCTTACTGCCTCTCAGGTCAGTATACTGTTCTTGTTGTACCTTACAGCCTCTCAGGGCAGTGGTACTGTTCTTTGCTGTATCTTACTGCCTCCTCAGGTCAGTATACAGTTCTTGTTGTATATTATTGCCTCTCAGGTCAGTATACTGTTCTTGTTGTATCTTACTGCCTCTCAGGTCAGTATACTGTTCTTGTTGTATCTTACTGCCTCTCAGGTTAGTATACTGTTCTTGTTGTGTCGTACTGCCTCTCAGGTCAGTATACTGTACTTGTTGTACCATACGGCCTCTCAAGTCAGTATTCTGTTCTTGTTGTATCTTACTGCCTCTCAGGTCAGTATACTGTTCTTGTTGTACCTTACAGCCTCTCAGGGCAGTATACTGTTCTTGTTGTATCTTACTGCCTCTCAGGTCAGTATACAGTTCTTGTTGTATATTATTGCCTCTCAGGTCAGTATACTGTTCTTTTTGTATCTTACTGCCTCTCAGGTCAGTATACTGTTCTTGTTGTATCTTACTGCCTCTCAGGTCAGTATACTCTTCTTGTTGTACCTTACAGCCTCTCAGGGCAGTATACTGTTCTTGTTGTATCTTACTGCCTCTCAGGTCAGTATACAGTTCTTGTTGTATCTTATTGCCTCTCAGGTCAGTATACTGTTCTTGTTGTATCTTACTGCCTCTCAGGTCAGTATACTGTTCTTGTTGTATCTTACTGCCTCCTCAGGTCAGTATACTGTTCTTGTTGTATCTTACTGCCTCCTCAGGTTAGTATACTGTTCTTGTTGTGTCGTACTGCCTCTCAGGTTAGTATACTGTTCTTGTTGTGTCGTACTGCCTCTCAGGTCAGTATACTGTACTTATTGTATCTTACTGCCTCTCATGTCAGTATACTGTTCTTGTTGTATCTTACTGCCTCTCAGGTCAGTATACTGTTCTTGTTGTGTCGTACTGCCTCTCAGGTCAGTATACTGTTCTTGTTGTACCTTACTGCCTCTCAGGTCAGTATACTGTTCTTGTTGTATCTTACTGCCTCTCAGGTCAGTATACTGTTCTTGTTGTATCTTACTGCCTCTCAGGTCAGTATACTGTTCTTGTTGTATATTATTACCTCTCAGGTCAGTATACTGTTCTTGTTGTATCTTACTGCCTCTCAGGTCAGTATACTGTTCTTGTTGTGTCTTACTGCCTCTCAGGTTAGTATACTGTTCTTGTTGTGTCGTACTGCCTCTCAGGTCAGTATACTGTACTTGTTGTATCTTACTGCCTCCTTGTGGGTCAGTACTGTTCTTATAGGCCTTTACTGCCTCTAGGTCAGTATACCTGCCCCTTTGCTTGCACCTTACAGCCTTCCCTACAGGGCAGTATACTGTTCTTACATCTTACTGCCTCTCAGCCCAGTATACAGTTCCTGTATCTTATTGCCTCCAGGGCCGTATACTGTTGTTGTATCTTACTGCCTCTCATGTCAGTATACTGTTCTTGTTGTATCTTACTGCCTCTCAGGTTAGTATACTGTTCTTGTTGTGTCGTACTGCCTCTCAGGTTAGTATACTGTACTTGTTGTATCTTACTGCCTCTCAGGTCAGTATACTGTTCTTGTTGTATCTTACTGCCTCTCAGGTCAGTATACTGTTCTTGTTGTGTCGTACTGCCTCTCAAGTCAGTATACTGTACTTGTTGTATCTTACGGCCTCTCAAGTCAGTATACTGTTATTGTTGTATCTTACTGCCTCTCAGGTCAGTATACTGTTCTTGTTGTACCTTACTGCCTCTCAGGTCAGTATACTGTTCTTGTTGTACCTTACAGCCTCTCAGGGCTGTATACTGTTCTTGTTGTATCTTACTGCCTCTCAGGTCAGTATACAGTTCTTGTTGTATCTTACTGCCTCTCAGGTCAGTATACTGTTCTTGTTGTATCTTACTGCCTCTCAGATTAGTATACTGTTCTTGTTGTGTCGTACTGCCTCTCAGGTCAGTATACTGTACTTGTTGTATCTTACTGCCTCTCAGGTCAGTATACTGTTCTTGTTGTATCTTACTGCCTCTCAGATCAGTATACTGTTCTTTTTGTGTCGTACTGCCTCTCAGGTCAGTATACTGTACTTGTTGTATCTTACGGCCTCTCAAGTCAGTATACTGTTCTTGTTGTATCTTACTGCCTCTAAGGTCAGTGTACTGTGCTTGTTGTATCTTACTGGCTCTCAGGTCAGTATACTGTTCTTGTTGTATCTTACTGCCTCTCAGGTTAGTATACTGTTCTTGTTGTGTCGTACTGCGTCTCAGGTCAGTATACTGTTCTTGTTGTATCTTACTGCCTCTCAGGTTAGTATACTGTACTTGTTGTATCTTACTGCCTCTCAGGTCAGTATACTGTTCTTGTTGTATCTTACTGCCTCTCAGGTCAGTATACTGTACTTGTTGTATCTTACGGCCTCTCAAGTCAGTATACTGTTCTTGTTGTATCATACTGCCTCTCAGGTCAGTATACTGTTCTTGTTGTATCTTACTGCCTCTCAAGTCAGTATACTGTTCTTGTTGTACTTTACAGCCTCTCAGGGCAGTATACTGTTCTTGTTGTATCTTACTGCCTCTCAGGTCAGTATACAGTTCTTGTTGTATATTATTGCCTCTCAGGTCAGTATACTGTTCTTGTTGTATCTTACTGCCTCTCAGGTCAGTATACTGTTCTTGTTGTACCTTACAGCCTCTAAGGCAGTATACTGTTCTTGTTGTATCTTACTGCCTCTCAGGTCAGTATACAGTTCTTGTTGTATCTTATTGCCTCTCAGGTCAGTATACTGTTCTTGTTGTATCTTACTGCCTCTCAGGTCAGTATACAGTTCTCGTTGTATCTTATGCCTCTCAGGTCAGTATACTGTACTTGTTAAATCTTACTGCCTCTCAGGTCAGTATGCTGTTCTTGTTGTATCTTTCTGCCTCTCAGGTCAGTATACTGTTCTTGTTGTACCTTACAGCCTCTCAGGGCAGTATACTGTTCTTGTTGTATCTTACTGCCTCTCAGGTCAGCATACAGTTCTTGTTGTATATTATTGCCTCTCAGGTCAGTATACTGTTCTTGTTGTATCTTACTGCCTCTCAGGTCAGTATACTGTTCTTGTTGTATCTTACTGCCTCTCAGGTCAGTATACTCTTCTTGTTGTACCTTACAGCCTCTCAGGGCAGTATACTGTTCTTGTTGTATCTTACTGCCTCTCAGATCAGTATACAGTTCTTGTTGTATCTTATTGCCTCTCAGGTCAGTATACTGTTCTTGTTGTATCTTACTGCCTCTCAGGTCAGTATACTGTTCTTGTTGTATCTTACTGCCTCTCAGGTCAGTATACTGTTCTTGTTGTATCTTACTGCCTCTCAGGTTAGTATACTGTTCTTGTTGTGTCGTACTGCCTCTCAGGTCAGTATACTCTACTTGTTGTATCTTATTGCCTGTCAGGTCAGTATACTGTTCTTGTTGTATCTTACTGCCTCTCAGGTCAGTATACTGTTCTTGTTGTGTCGTACTGCCTCTCAGGTCAATATACTGTACTTGTTGTACCTTACGGCCTCTCAAGTCAGTATACTGTTCTTGTTGTATCTTACTGCCTCTCAGGTCAGTATACTGTTCTTGTTGTATCTTACTGCCTCTCAGGTCAGTATACTGTTCTTGTTGTACCTTACAGCCTCTCAGGGCAGTATACTGTTCTTGTTGTATCTTACTGCCTCTCAGGTCAGTATACAGTTCTTGTTGTATATTATTGCCTCTCAGGTCAGTATACTGTTCTTGTTGTATCTTACTGTCTCTCAGGTCAGTATACTGTTCTTGTTGTATCTTCCTGCCTCTCAGGTTAGTATACTGTTCTTGTTGTGTCGTACTGCCTCTCAGGTCAGTATACTGTACTTGTTGTACCTTACGGCCTCTCAAGTCAGTATTCTGTTCTTGTTGTATCTTACTGCCTCTCAGGTCAGTATACTCTTCTTTTTGTACCTTACAGCCTCTCAGGGCAGTATACTGTTCTTGTTGTATCTTACTGCCTCTCAGGTCAGTATACAGTTCTTGTTGTATATTATTGCCTCTCAGGTCAGTATACTGTTCTTGTTGTATCTTACTGCCTCTCAGGTCAGTATACTGTTCTTGTTGTATCTTACTGCCTCTCAGGTCAGTATACTCTTCTTGTTGTACCTTACAGCCTCTCAGGGCAGTATACTGTTCTTGTTGTATCTTACTGCCTCTCAGGTCAGTATACAGTTCTTGTTGTATCTTATTGCCTCTCAGGTCAGTATACTGTTCTTGTTGTATCTTATTGCCTCTCAGGTCAGTATACTGTTCTTGTTGTATCTTATTGCCTCTCAGGTCAGTATACTGTTCTTGTTGTATCTTACTGCCTCTCAGGTCAGTATACTGTTCTTGTTGTATCTTACTGCCTCTCAGGTCAGTATACTGTTCTTGTTGTATCTTACTGCCTCTCAGGTTAGTATACTGTTCTTGTTGTGTCGTACTGCCTCTCAGGTCAGTATACTGTACTTGTTGTATCTTACTGCCTCTCAGGTCAGTATACTGTTCTTGTTGTATCTTACTGCCTCTCAGGTCAGTATACTGTTCTTGTTGTATCTTACTGCCTCTCAGGTCAGTATACTCTTCTTGTTGTACCTTACAGCCTCTCAGGTCAGTATACTGTTCTTGTTGTATCTTACTGCCTCTCAGGTCAGTATACTGTTCTTGTTGTATCTTACTGCCTCTCAGGTCAGTATACTGTTCTTGTTGTACCTTACTGCCTCTCAGGGCAGTATACTGTTCTTGTTGTATCTTACTGCCTCTCAGGTCAGTATACAGTTCTTGTTGTATATTATTGCCTCTCAGGTCAGTATACTGTTCTTGTTGTATCTTACTGCCTCTCAGGTCAGTATACTGTTCTTGTTGTATCTTACTGCCTCTCAGGTTAGTATACTGTTCTTTTTGTGTCTTACTGCCTCTCAGGTCAGTATACTGTACTTGTTGTATCTTACGGCCTCTCAAGTCAGTATACTGTTCTTGTTGTATCTTACTGCCTCTAAGGTCAGTGTACTGTTCTTGTTGTATCTTACTGGCTCTCAGGTCAGTATACTGTTCTTGTTGTATCTTACTGCCTCTCAGGTCAGTATACTGTACTTGTTGTATCTTACGGCCTCTCAAGTCAGTATACTGTTCTTGTTGTATCTTACTGCCTCTCAGGTCAGTATACTGTTCTTGTTGTATCTTACTGCCTCTCAGGTCAGTATACTGTTCTTGTTGTGTCGTATTGCCTCTCAGGTTAGTATACTGTTCTTGTTGTGTCGTACTGCCTCTCAGGTCAGTATACTGTACTTGTTGTATCTTACGGCCTCTCAAGTCAGTATACTGTTCTTGTTGTATCTTACTGCCTCTCAGGTCAGTATACTGTTCTTGTTGTATCTTACTGCCTCTCAGGTCACTATACGGTTCTTGTTGTACCTTACAGGCTCTCAGGGCAGTATACTGTTCTTGTTGTATCTTACTGCCTCTCAGGTCAGTATACAGTTCTTGTTGTATCTTATTGCCTCTCAGGTCAGTATACTGTTCTTGTTGAATCTTACTGCCTCTCAGGTCAGTATACTGTTCTTGTTGTATCTTACTGCCTCTCAGGTTAGTATACTGTTCTTGTTGTGTCGTACTGCCTCTCAGGTTAGTATACTGTTCTTGTTGTGTTGTACTGCCTCTCAGGTCAGTATACTGTACTTGTTGTATCTTACTGCCTCTCAGGTCAGTATACTGTTCTTGTTGTGTCTTACTGCCTCTCAGGTCAGTATAATGTTCTTGTTGTGTCGTACTGCCTCTCAGGTTAGTATACTGTTCTTGTTGTGTCGTACTGCCTCTCAGGTCAGTATACTGTACTTGTTATATCTTACTGCCTCTCAGGTCAATATACTGTTCTTGTTGTATCTTACTGCCTCTCAGGTCAGTATACTGTTCTTGTTGTGTCGTACTGCCTCTCAGGTCAGTATACTGTACTTGTTGTACCTTACGGCCTCTCAAGTCAGTATTCTGTTCTTGTTGTATCTTACTGCCTCTCAGGTCAGTATACTGTTCTTGTTGTACCTTACAGCCTCTCAGGGCAGTATACTGTTCTTGTTGTATCTTACTGCCTCTCAGGTCAGCATACAGTTCTTGTTGTATATTATTGCCTCTCAGGTCAGTATACTGTTCTTGTTGTATCTTACTGCCTCTCAGGTCAGTATACTGTTCTTGTTGTATCTTACTGCCTCTCAGGTCAGTATACTGTTCTTGTTGTACCTTACAGCCTCTCAGGGCAGTATACTGTTCTTGTTGTATCTTACTGCCTCTCAGGTCAGTATACAGTTCTCGTTGTATCTTATTGCCTCTCAGGTCAGTATACTGTTGTTGTTGTATCTTACAGCCTCTCATGTCAGTATACTGTTCTTGTTGTATCTTACTGCCTCTCAGGTTAGTATACTGTTCTTGTTGTGTCGTACTGCCTCTCAGGTTAGTATACTGTACTTGTTGTATCTTACTGCCTCTCAGGTCAGTATACTGTTCTTGTTGTATCTTACTGCCTCTCAGGTCAGTATACTGTTCTTGTTGTGTCGTACTGCCTCTCAGGTCAGTATACTGTACTTGTTGTATCTTACTGCCTCTCAGATCAGTATACTGTTCTTTTTGTGTCGTACTGCCTCTCAGGTCAGTATACTGTACTTGTTGTATCTTATGGCCTCTCAAGTCAGTATACTGTTCTTGTTGTATCTTACTGCCTCTAAGGTCAGTGTACTGTTCTTGTTGTATCTTACTGGCTCTCAGGTCAGTATACTGTTCTTGTTGTATCTTACTGCCTCTCAGGTCAGTATACTGTTCTTGTTGTGTCGTACTGCCTCTCAAGTCAGTATACTGTTCTTGTTGTATCTTACTGCCTCTCAGGTCAGTATACTGTTCTTGTTGTATCTTACTGCCTCTCAGGGCAGTATACTGTTCTTGTTGTATCTTACTGCCTCTCAGGTCAGCATACAGTTCTTGTTGTATATTATTGCCTCTCAGGTCAGTATACTGTTCTTGTTGTATCTTACTGCCTCTCAGGTCAGTATACTGTACTTGTTGTATCTTTCTGCCTCTCAGGTCAGTATACTCTTCTTGTTGTGTCTTACTGCCTCTCAGGTCAGTATACTGTTCTTGTTGTGTCGTACTGCCTCTCAGGTTAGTATACTGTTCTTGTTGTGTCGTACTGCCTCTCAGGTCAGTATACTGTACTTGTTGTATCTTACTGCCTCTCAGGTCAGTATACTGTTCTTGTTGTATCTTACTGCCTCTCAGGTCAGTATACTGTTCTTGTTGTGTCGTACTGCCTCTCAGGTCAATATACTGTTCTTGTTGTACCTTACGGCCTCTCAAGTCAGTACACTGTTCTTGTTGTATCTTACTGCCTCTCAGGTCAGTATACTGTTCTTTTTGTATCTTACTGCCTCTCAGGTCAGTATACTGTTCTTGTTGTACCTTACAGCCTCTCAGGGCAGTATACTGTTCTTGTTGTGTCGTACTGCCTCTCAGGTCAATATACTGTACTTGTTGTACCTTACGGCCTCTCAAGTCAGTACACTGTTCTTGTTGTATCTTACTGCCTCTCAGGTCAGTATACTGTTCTTTTTGTATCTTACTGCCTCTCAGGTCAGTATACTGTTCTTGTTGTACCTTACAGCCTCTCAGGGCTGTATACTGTTCTTGTTGTATCTTACTGCCTCTCAGGTCAGTATACAGTTCTTGTTGTATCTTACTGCCTCTCAGGTCAGTATACTGTTCTTGTTGTATCTTACTGCCTCTCAGGTCAGTATACTGTTCTTGTTGTATCTTACTGCCTCTCAGGTTAGTATACTGTACTTGTTGTATCTTACTGCCTCTCAGGTCAGTATACTGTTCTTGTTGTATCTTACTGCCTCTCAGGTCAGTATACTGTTCTTGTTGTATCTTACTGCCTCTCAGGTCAGTATACTGTTCTTGTTGTATCTTACTGCCTCTCAGGTCAGTATACAGTTCTTGTTGTATATTATTGCCTCTCAGGTCAGTATACTGTTCTTGTTGTATCTTACTGCCTCTCAGGTCAGTATACTGTTCTTGTTGTACCTTACAGCCTCTCAGGGCAGTATACTGTTCTTGTTGTATCTTACTGCCTCTCAGGTCAGTATACTGTTCTTGTTGTATCTTATTGCCTCTCAGGTCAGTATACTGTTCTTGTTGTATCTTACTGCCTCTCAGGTCAGTATACAGTTCTCGTTGTATCTTATTGCCTCTCAGGTCAGTATACTGTTGTTGTTGTATCTTACTGCCTCTCATGTCAGTATACTGTTCTTGTTGTATCTTACTGCCTCTCAGGTTAGTATACTGTTCTTGTTGTGTCGTACTGCCTCTCAGGTTAGTATACTGTACTTGTTGTATCTTACTGCCTCTCAGGTCAGTATACTGTTCTTGTTGTATCTTACTGCCTCTCAGGTCAGTATACTGTTCTTGTTGTGTCGTACTGCCTCTCAAGTCAGTATACTGTTCTTGTTGTATCTTACTGCCTCTCAGGTCAGTATACTCTTCTTGTTGTACCTTACAGCCTCTCAGGGCAGAGACACTGATTGTTGTTTGTTCCACTTTGCACTTCACACAGTGCACTTAGGTCTCATTCACTTCCTCTGTGTCAGCATACTGTTCTTGTTGTGTCGTACTGCCTCTCAGGTCAGTATACTGTACTTGTTGTATCTTACTGCCTCTCAGGTCAGTATACTGTTCTTGTTGTATCTTACTGCCTCTCAGGTCAGTATACTGTTCTTGTTGTACCTTACAGCCTCTCAGGGCAGTATACTGTTCTTGTTGTATCTTACTGCCTCTCAGGTCAGTATACAGTTCTCGTTGTATCTTATTGCCTCTCAGGTCAGTATACTGTTGTTGTTGTATCTTACTGCCTCTCATGTCAGTATACTGTTCTTGTTGTATCTTACTGCCTCTCAGGTTAGTATAATGTTCTTGTTGTGTCGTACTGCCTCTGAGGTTAGTATACTGTACTTGTTGTATCTTACTGCCTCTCAGGTCAGTATACTGATCTTGTTGTATCTTACTGCCTCTCAGGTCAGTATACTGTTCTTGTTGTGTCGTACTGCCTCTCAAGTCAGTATACTGTACTTGTTGTATCTTACGGCCTCTCAAGTCAGTCTACTGTTATTGTTGTATCTTACTGCCTCTCAGGTCAGTATACTGTTCTTGTTGTACCTTACTGCCTCTCAGGTCAGTATACTGTTCTTGTTGTACCTTACAGCCTCTCAGAACTGTATACTGTTCTTGTTGTATCTTACTGCCTCTCAGGTCAGTATACAGTTCTTGTTGTATCTTACTGCCTCTCAGGTCAGTATACAGTTCTCGTTGTATCTTATTGCCTCTCAGGTCAGTATACTGTTGTTGTTGTATCTTACTGCCTCTCATGTCAGTATACTGTTCTTGTTGTGTCTTACTGCCTCTCAGGTTAGTATACTGTTCTTGTTGTGTCGTACTGCCTCTCAGGTTAGTATACTGTACTTGTTGTATCTTACTGCCTCTCAGGTCAGTATACTGTTCTTGTTGTATCTTACTGCCTCTCAGGTTAGTATACTGTTCTTGTTGTGTCGTACTGCCTCTCAAGTCAGTATACTGTTCTTGTTGTATCTTACTGCCTCTCAGGTCAGTATACTCTTCTTGTTGTACCTTACAGCCTGTCAGGGCAGTATAATGTTCTTGTTGTATCTTACTGCCTCTCAGGTCAGTATACTCTTCTTGTTGTACCTTACAGCCTCTCAGGGCAGTATACTGTTCTTGTTGTATCTTACTGCCTCTCAGGTCAGTATACAGTTCTTGTTGTATATTATTACCTCTCAGGTCAGTATACTGTTCTTGTTGTATCTTACTGCCTCTCAGGTCAGTATACTGTTCTTGTTGTGTCTTACTGCCTCTCAGGTTAGTATACTGTTCTTGTTGTGTCGTACTGCCTCTCAGGTCAGTATACTGTACTTGTTGTATCTTACTGCCTCTCAGGTCAGTATACTGTTCTTGTTGTATCTTACTGCCTCTCAGGTCAGTATACTGTTCTTGTAGTACCTTACAGCCTCTCAGTGCAGTATACTGTTCTTGTTGTATCTTACTGCCTCTCAGGTCAGTATACAGTTCTCGTTGTATCTTATTGCCTCTCAGGTCAGTATACTGTTGTTGTTGTATCTTACTGCCTCTCATGTCAGTATACTGTTCTTCTTGTATCTTACTGCCTCTCAGGTTAGTATACTGTTCTTGTTGTGTCGTACTGCCTCTCAGGTTAGTATACTGTTCTTGTTGTACCTTACTGCCTCTCAGGTCAGTATACTGTTCTTGTTGTACCTTACAGCCTCTCAGGGCTGTATACTGTTCTTGTTGTATCTTACTGCCCCTCAGGTCAGTATACAGTTCTTGTTGTATCTTACTGCCTCTCAGGTCAGTATACTGTACTTGTTGTATCTTACTGCCTCTCAGGTCAGTATACTGTTCTTGTTGTATCTTACTGCCTCTCAGGTCAGTATACTGTTCTTGTAGTACCTTACAGCCTCTCAGTGCAGTATACTGTTCTTGTTGTATCTTACGACTCTCAGGTCAGTATACAGTTCTCGTTGTATCTTATTGCCTCTCAGGTCAGTATACTGTTGTTGTTGTATCTTACTGCCTCTCATGTCAGTATACTGTTCTTCTTGTATCTTACTGCCTCTCAGGTTAGTATACTGTTCTTGTTGTGTCGTACTGCCTCTCAGGTTAGTATACTGTTCTTGTTGTACCTTACTGCCTCTCAGGTCAGTATACTGTTCTTGTTGTACCTTACAGCCTCTCAGGGCTGTATACTGTTCTTGTTGTATCTTACTGCCCCTCAGGTCAGTATACAGTTCTTGTTGTATCTTACTGCCTCTCAGGTCAGTATACTGTTCTTGTTGTATCTTACTGCCTCTCAGATTAGTATACTGTTCTTGTTGTGTCGTACTGCCTCTCAGGTCAGTATACTGTACTTGTTGTATCTTACTGCCTCTCAGGTCAGTATACTGTTCTTGTTGTATCTTACTGCCTCTCAGATCAGTATACTGTTCTTTTTGTGTCGTACTGCCTCTCAGGTCAGTATACTGTACTTGTTGTATCTTATGGCCTCTCAAGTCAGTATACTGTTCTTGTTGTATCTTACTGCCTCTAAGGTCAGTGTACTGTTCTTGTTGTATCTTACTGGCTCTCAGGTCAGTATACTGTTCTTGTTGTATCTTACTGCCTCTCAGGTCAGTATAGTGTTCTTGTTGTGTCGTACTGCCTCTCAAGTCAGTATACTGTTCTTGTTGTATCTTACTGCCTCTCAGGTCAGTATACTCTTCTTGTTGTACCTTACAGCCTCTCAGGGCAGTATACTGTTCTTGTTGTATCTTACTGCCTCTCAGGTCTGTATACAGTTCTTGTTGTATCTTATTGCCTCTCAGGTCAGTATACTGTTCTTGTTGTATCTTACTGCCTCTCAGGTCAGTATACTGTTCTTGTTGTATCTTACTGCCTCTCAGGTCAGTATACTGTTCTTGTTGTGTCGTACTGCCTCTCAGGTCAATATACTGTACTTGTTGTATCTTACTGCCTCTCAGGTCAGTATACTGTTCTTGTTGTATCTTACTGCCTCTCAGGTCAGTATACTGTTCTTGTTGTGTCGTACTGCCTCTCAGGTCAATATACTGTACTTGTTGTACCTTACGGCCTCTCAAGTCAGTACACTGTTCTTGTTGTATCTTACTGCCTCTCAGGTCAGTATACTGTTCTTGTTGTATCTTACTGCCTCTCAGGTCAGTATACTGTTCTTGTTGTACCTTACAGCCTCTCAGGGCAGTATACTGTTCTTGTTGTGTCGTACTGCCTCTCAGGTCAATATACTGTACTTGTTGTACCTTACGGCCTCTCAAGTCAGTACACTGTTCTTGTTGTATCTTACTGCCTCTCAGGTCAGTATACTGTTCTTTTTGTATCTTACTGCCTCTCAGGTCAGTATACTGTTCTTGTTGTACCTTACAGCCTCTCAGGGCAGTATACTATTCTTGTTGTATCTTACTGCCTCTCAGGTCAGTATACAGTTCTTGTTGTATATTATTACCTCTCAGGTCAGTATACTGTTCTTGTTGTATCTTACTGCCTCTCAGGTCAGTATACTGTTCTTGTTGTATCTTACTGCCTCTCAGGTTAGTATACTGTTCTTGTTGTGTCGTACTGCCTCTCAGGTTAGTATACTGTACTTGTTGTATCTTACTGCCTCTCAGGTCAGTATACTGTTCTTGTTGTATCTTACTGCCTCTCAGGT
>JAHLWY010001668.1:12500-16839 GCA_020002185.1 Paraescarpia echinospica
GTTTTTGAAAGATATCACTAAGTGGGTAGACGAGGGATCTCCAGTAGATATCATCTACTTAGATTTTCAGAAAGCTTTCGACAAATCAAAGATCACTGCTTAAACTAAAGGCCCATGGCATAGGAAATGGTATAATCAACTGGATAGAAAAATTGCTGATTGATAGAAGACAACGGGTACAGATAGGCTGATGGGGAGGCTTCAAACTGGAAATCAGTTTTGAGTAGTGTACCACAGGGATCAGTATTGGGACCTATATTATTCTTAAAATATATATCAACGATTTGGACGATCATATAACAAGTAAGGTTTTGAAATTTGCGGATGATACAAAAGTGTTTAAACGTGATGGAGATAGACAGCATTTACAAGATGATCTTGACAGGTTGATCAAATGGTCTGAAAAGTGGCAAATGTTCAAATTGTAATTGAAATGTAAGTGCCTCCACACAGGACATGGGAACAAAGATGTACAATATACAATGGGGGTTTATGTACTAAGTACTACAGTAAAAGAAAAGGCCTTAGGGTTAACCATTAGTGCTGCTATGAAGGTTTCAGAGCAGGCCTGGGGTAATAGTAATATGTAATAGTAACGATTACAAATAGTGAAGTAATAGAAATAGGTTGAGCAAAAAATCAATGTAATAGTAATAATAATAATAGAAAGCAATGTAATAGTAATTTACATATTACTTTTATATTACAAATGAACATTTCAAATGAATTTCCAGATTACCCCATTTACCCATACTTGGACTTCAAAGGAATCTACACTTTGGAGTAATACCGGCTTCTTTTGTGTTAAACCTGCTCCTACAGCCTAACAAAGACAATGAAGACTGCCAGTCTGCCAACGAATCCATGTACAGTTTACACAGCATAACTGACTGGACTGTTTGTAAAATCTGGTCAGTGGCAGGAGCTGGGGTCATTCAGTTGAAGACTTCTCTGAGTCTGGCTGAACCGTCTGTACGTGTAGTACCTGCCAATACGGAGGGGAATTATAAAGGAAAATGCAAGCATTGTGCTACAGTGATATCAGGATCTTCAAAGACATCAAACTTCACAACACATTTGGAGGCAAATATTATTTTATTTCATTAAACGTAATTCATGTTGAATGTGTTGACACTGTTTGCCATGTTATATTGTGTCATACTAGTGATACTACTAATACTATTGAAGTGACTTCCTTGTCCACCTGCCATCTAGAGTTAATTCTCTGGGTGGCAATCTTGTTAAATCTTATTAAACTGGTGAAGTTTTGACTGACAGCGTTTTGAATTGTGTTTTACACTGATGTGGGTTTTCACGGATGTTCATTTTGATTGATAAGATTTTGACTAACGGGATAATGAGTGATGGGATTTTGACTGATCAAAATGGTTTTGAACTTTGGATTCATGGGGTTTTAACTGCCGTGGGTTTTGACTGATGGTATTTTGAGTGATAAGACTTTTTTGGATGCATTTTTCCTTATTATGGAATTTTGGGTGATGGCGATCTTGACAGAGATTAAGGGGGTTCCCCATGCAACCAGCTAACCACAACTTACACAAAAAATTTACACACACACATTATCATGCACATATACAGACATACTGTGTGCAAGCACAGTACTTAGAATCATTCATTTCTTACCTGATGCAGACGTGACCGTGAGAGGTAATTCAACATTCCGACATCACAACTCCACATGGGAATACCCGTTCTGTTGCCAGGGACAACAGTTCAACCACTAAGAGCTGATCCAAATCCCTTAGACTGTCCTTCATAAACAGCTGATGACATTCGCACCTCCCCTGTTGAAGAGCCAGCAGAATCGGGTAGAGTCCAAAAAGAACTTCACCTTCGACTGGTGGTCTTCTTGACCAATCCCTGAAATCATTCGGTCAGAATACTAATTAGTAATATGCAAGTGGGCTTTAAAGTTAAAACTAAAGAATAGCAAATGACGAGGGTCTGAATTTATAATTAAGATATAGGTTTGGTTTTATTATATTTCAATTGTAATTAACAACATTCCACATCCAAATACTTCACATTAAATTTATCAGTGGGTGGCTCTCACGTTAGCGGCATATTTATAAAAAAAGAGTAACTTTTGTAAACCTAATGCCGGGCATACACTGCTAAAGTTTTATTGGGTGTCGTCTATTTGATCAATAAGAAACCATGACGTCTTTGTTAAGATTGTGATTTTAAGGACTTAACATAGGTTGGTAGCATCTGTGAAAGACTGCATTTAGGGTTACAATGTAAAGCTATGGTTGGCTGACTGGTGTTAGGGTTGTCCTGCAGGCCATTGATGGCTATCCAGTGGTTATGCAATACTGTGAAGGAACTGGAGTGGTGACCTAAGGTCAGATTTTAAAGAACCGGGCAAATATCATTATAGTTAGGGTAGACAGGGAGGATTGTCGAATACAACGTGTAATATTTATAACATGATTGGCCTTCCATATGAATAGATATGATGATACGGATGTAAGTTTAAATGGGATAATATTAAGGTGTATAGGGATGTCGTTATAATGAAGATTTTATACTTGTTGATTATCACCTATTGGATAGGGTTGAAATTGTTACAATGGCGTCAGCATCAGCAGGGGTCACATGACTGATGCTAGGTATAGGGTGGAGGTACTGAGATTTGAAAGTAGAATAGAACAGACGAATCCAGAACCAGACAGAGCAAAGAAATGTAATCTGGTCTCTTCTGTGGAGAGAAACCATTACGGTGCGGTTGGCAAACATGAAGTCTATACCCAGTGGTGGCTTTGACGTTGTATTTCTCCATGCATGTATAGAGTAGAAGAAATACCGGAGGTATGTGGAATATATTAAGAGAATGTTAGATTAGAGGTATTGGCTTAAACATGTGGTTTTTACATTGTTATAATAGTGTCAAAGGGTGTGGTCAATAATAAAAGAATATGGTCAGCGCAATGATACTGGTATCTTGAGATTTAGGCGAGGTGGTGAATCATCGCTCTGTTATGTAAATGTTAGATAGTAAGAAGAAGCGAACATAGGTTGTATTACGGTGTCACAGATAATGGTTATTGGTGTATAGTTTGTTAGGACTTAGAATATGTAAGGTGGTGGGGTTGTTATTACTAATGGGATATTGGGTCCGGATATGTATATATCTACGGCAAACATTAGGTTACATATGTTTGTGTGTAAGTACTATGATGTCGGTAGAAAAACATATGATATGAAGGGTGTAGTTTACATACCAAGGAATAAGAATATTTTATTATTATAATTATAATTTATTGTAGTGTCGGGGCGGGGTGAAGTCTGACAAAGTGCACACAAAGGGCGGTATACGCCGAGTAACACCTCGTGTAACAACAGTGCGAAAGTAGACGGGTTACACGACAATGGTGAATTCACACCCGAAGAGGGAATTCCCAATGAACCGAGTGAGAACTACTTCACTCGACTACTCAGAGATAAATTATTATCAAGTTGACGGTGTTGATGGAATGTGGTATCGTTCATTATAAACATTATGTTCTCGCATCTCTACATTGCGAGTGCCACACAGACAGCCGTAGGGTGTTGAACTTTTGAGCCTATATGGCAGATATGTTATAGAATCTTTTGATGAAATAGTATAGGATTGAAGAACTGGTCAATCCTTGTGTACCTATGAAATGTTATGATAGAGATGTATGTACGTAAGACTTTGTATGATAAGAGGTTAGGGAGGCTTCCTTGAAGAATCGCTGTGTTTTGTTTTGTTGTTTGGAAGATGGGCCAATAAATTTGGAAAATTCTTTAATTGTGTATAACTACTTCCCTTCCGATATATCTCAGAACCCGGATATTTATTAGCAAGGCCGTTTCACCTGGCGGTTCTTGACAGTCTCGTCTTACACCGTTGTACATTACGCAACTTTTGTTGGTGTGATTCAATTTTCCAATGATGAATCGGTTCAACAACTGTTGTACCAGTCAAATCAACATGCAACTCGAGTTTTGTTGAGTTGCTGACCATCACACATTGCACGACTGATCAGCTTTTAGTTGATCAAACAGATGAATGGCAACAAAAGTTTAGCAGTGTACACCCAGCATTAGTGGTAGACTCTGGCCAGATGTTTTTTGTTGATAGAAATGCTGTTACATTTATTTTCATTCCTTTATTATGATTTCCATAAATGTGTATAACCAGGTACTCTTCTATATATAGTTGAGTGGGCTGAATATTAACTGGTATTCTGTAACTAATCATATGTGATAGATCACAATGGTTTGGACCGTATAGTACATTTCACCAAACTAAGGAAAAGGAGGTGTGAAAGTATTTAATTTTGTTTGTTTT